>VDFB02192370.1:0-21739 GCA_007258455.2 Sequoia sempervirens | reverse complement strand
TACATACATACATACATGACACACCAACATACATGTATATAGAAACATACAAATATATCAAAAAACATTAAATAAAGTGAGATTTAACATAAAGGAAGATATAATGTGAGCGCGTTATGTCTTGCTTGACATGTTCCTCAGAGAAGCAAAAAATATCAAAACTAAGACATAACGCAAGTGCGTTGTAACGAGCTCACGTTATGTTGTGCTTTGGGAATCCCCGAGCCTTAACATTGGTATTTTCCTTGGAATACCAACCCAAAGGCTTAAAGGGAATTCCCAATGACTAGAGACATGTTTTTGAAAATTCTACAATTTTTCACATAATCGGGTTCGTGCTCACCGTCAGGATTGCATCTGGTTCAATATCAACAAAATCGAACATATGGGTAATGTTAGGTTCTCTCTTAGCTATTCAATGATGTAATTTTTTTCACTTTCTGATAATGTTAAGCCTTTCATCGATAATTTATTTTGTTTGTATGTCTCTTTTTTTCCAAAAAGCAGTGTTTGGTGTTTTTTTCTTTATAAATTAACCATTCATCAAAATTTCAAATAAATTACATTTTTAGAAATTAGACTCCATTGTACATTTTTTTTATTTTTTTTGTAAAAAAAATTCAATTACTTTTCAAAATTTCTAGGGGGAGCACAACCAAAAATTTTCTTTTCAGGAAGTGCCCACTTAGAAAATTAGTAAAAAATTAAATATTCATTAAAAAATTATTAGAAAAATTGTGCATCAACTAGATACTATTATCTAACTTCCGATCATAGCGATTTTAAAAATACTACAAAAATGTTCACCGTGCTAAGGTCGTACAAGAGTTGCTATGTTATGTTTTTTTGACAAAGTAACACCAATTTGTGTACGCCTCTCTTTTGAACCCCTTAATCTCAACCATTTTCAAAATAAATTAGCATTTTTGAAAGTAGACTTAGAGCACTTCGATCCTTGTTTTTGTTCCATCTCAAAATTTTGAGTGTAACTATCCTCAGTTTCATGTCCAAGGTCAATATTTCCTGATTTTAGAAAAAAAAGTGTCCACTTAAGCCCCCTTTTTGGGAACCATATTGGTGCACTTACCCCCTAACTTCCTATTACTTAATTTTATCATTTGCACTCATAATTTAGCTTACATTAGTAGGTTTTGTGAGTTGAATGTTAAGTTGTCTTTTCCAAGTTTTTGCTTGGTGGTGAACCCTTCAAAGCCTTAAAGAGTCTCCCCTAGGTCATCCTTGTTGAGAATTGACTCACCTTTGGGTTGATAGTCAAACCAATTTGGGATCCTAAGGAATATTTGAATGTCAATAGTAGAAAAGTGGTGTTCTATTCAAAAATACTGATCTTGGTTATAAAGCACCCATTTCCCCTATTGTTCAAAAATACTAACCTTGGATGAGAAATTGAAGATAGTTACACTCAAAATTTGAAGATGCAACAAGAACAAGAGTCATAGTGCTCTTAATCTACTTTCTAAACTACTTTAATTTTTTTTTAAATGGTGGAGATTAAGGGGTTCAAAAGTGGAGCACACAAAGTGCTCCTATTTGTATCAAAAAAATATAACATAATATATGGTGTACTCCCCCTAAAATGTCAACTATTTTTAGTATTTTAAAAATCTATTTAGTGAGAAATTAGCTAACACGTTTATACCCATTTTTTCTACTAATTTTTTAATGAATATGAGATTTTTTATAAATTTTCAAAGTGGACACTCCTAAAAAATAGAAAATTGAGCATGCTTCCCCAAAAAATTTTGTAAACTCACTCTTTTGAATGTGCAAAGAATAGAGTATACAAGTAAAAATGTAATTTGTTTCAAATTTTGGTGAACATGTAAGAAATGAGACCAAAAATACCATACATAGGTTTTTGACAAAAATGGAGATAGTAACAAAATAAATTGAAGATAAAAACCCTAAAATATTTGAAATGTGAAAAAAGAACATGGTTAGAAAGCTAATAAAGAGCTCAATGTTACTACTACATCATTTTTTTGGCTTGACGTTGAAACATGTGCAAATCTGAGGGGGAGCACAATTGAGATTATGTCAATTTTATTACATTTTTCAAAAACATGTCTTTGGACGCAATGTGTTCCCAACCCTTTGGGTTGAAATCCCAAGGAAAATCTAACCCTAAGGATTAGAAATTAGACTACATAGGTAGGTTCCTGATAAATAAAAATCTAATCTTTCTCCATCGGTCAATTTCTTCTCTAACTAGTTTAGTGATGATGTGCTTTGAACTAATTGAGAGTGCCATTATATTTGTGCACAACCATTTATGTAAATTAAAAAAATGACATATTTATTGAAAGATAAACAATATTTTTATCTCTAAAAATGTATAATTTAAGTGATTTTAAACATAGTAAAAAAGTAATACATGCCTCATGTATTCTTCGTTTGTAAACTTTAATAGTATTTATTATTCAACCTCTATGAGTTTTAATTTATATAAGAAAATAATCATAATAAGTTTAAGTACATATCAATGCAAGATTATTTTTTCTAAACTCGCCAACAGAATCAAAATTAAAATCATATTAATTCTTAAGTTGTAAGTTGGATATTAATTCCATGCATTTAGAAATATTAAAAAAAAAACTAGATAAAGAAAGTAAGTGAATGCCTCTTTGAGAACATTTATAAATCATGGCTTGATTTATGTGTTACGAACAAACTCATTTAGATACCTTCCAACATTCATTAGGGGAAAACATTGATGACTAAGCAAATCAAGATATTAGCTATGATGAATTTTCTTGTTAGATATAAATTCTATATTCTAAACCAAGATCTTGAACTTCATTGCGTGATTGTGAGAGTGGGTTTTACATTGTTGTTCTTTGTGATTCACATTTTCATCATCCACACATATAATTTAAAATATTTTCTTTTACTATATTTACTAATTACATACTTATAGACTTAATATTTCTTTGTAATTAAGAGATGAAGATTCTATCAACATATGATTAACACTTTGACTCTAATATTTTATTAAAATCAATTTGCAGTCAATTATCATAAATGAATATAGTTTTGATTGTATGGGAAAAATAGGTTTCGACGAGATGCAAAACCCTTTATATCAAGTTACATAAAAATGTTGCTAAGCAAATAAAAGAACAATTAAAGCACTAGCAACAACCAACATCCAACAAACAATAGAAAAAAGTGAAACAACATAGAGCTAAAATAAACCAAACACAAGAGAACTACTTCAATTTTTTTAGAGTATTGGCCACCTCAATCTCTTGATTGTAGTGCAAGTTTACCATTTCCATCAATTCCTATTTGTATTCTTTAAAAGACTTCCTCAAACTACCCCTCATCCTAGTTCAAGGGCCCCCCTTGGAAGTATGATCCTTCTCATAGATCTTTGCAAAATAATTTGATCCTCTCATAGTTGGCTGATTTTGTCTAGAAGTACCTTGAGAGAATCTGCATTGTTTTTGACTAACATATGGCTAATCGGCAAGAGATTTTTGATATCCTTATTTGTTTCCTTGATCTTTTCCTCCAACATACAGAGGCAACTTTCACACTCAGCTTTGAAATTAGAAAAAGAGCATTCCAGATGCACCATCCTCTCTATGAGAAAATCCAAAGATGACCATTTTGGCTGATTAGCCAAATTCTCCTTTAAGGTTATGATTTTAATATTCACCTTATTAAACTCCTTCATCACCCATTTGGAAATTTTGAAGTTACAAGTGGTGTTGTTCTAGCCATGTCCAGAAGCTCCAACATTGAGGTGTTATCTTCGTCAAGATAGGAGAAATCTTTAGAAAGAGGATGAACATTTGTTATCTTTGGATTGTCCGAGGATGGATTCTTACCCACAACCTCCCTCACACCCTTCTTAGCTAAAGCCTCCTCAATACCCTCACCTCCTACATCATTGGCATCATGAGGAGGTGTTTGTTGGATAGGAGAATCTTCCACAACTATGAAATTGTCTGTAGTGTCCACCTATTCTGGTTCCTCTTGTTCACCCTTCCTACACCCTTTTGAATTTTAACTATGCATCTTAGCCAGTCTCTAAGAAACCCTCCAATGAAGCCCCAAATCTACAAATTCCTTAAACTGAACTAAATGCTCTTTCCCATCCTTCGCATAATCATTAGAATACATACCATGTAACTCAAACTTCTCTTTAGTTTCCTGTCGATGAGGCCCAACATTTTTTATGCACAAAATCACCCTCTCCAAACAATGACCTGCCAAAATATGACCCATGAATGATCAATTTATTGGCAAGACCCTTCTTCTTCAATGTTCCCTTCTTCCTTTTTTTAGTGGGAGATTCAACAAGGGATGAGGAGACCGCATCAGTGTTGTCTTCATCCACCTTCCACTCATCATCCCCATCATCATCAGAATATGAGCCAATAGAATAGGATTCAAAGTTAATGAATTTCTATTTTCCCTTGCTAGACTTGGACAAAGTGTTAGCTCTCACATACTCAATGATGAGCAAGATGAGCCCTTCATGGAGCACATGAATCCTATGATTCTTGAGGCGAGCATAGACAAAAACCTCTAGAGAGGAGAGAAGGACAAATGAAAATGAAACATGTAAATTATGTTTGAAGTGATTGAGCAAAGTGAAGTGATTCCCTAAGATAGAAGAAAACTGATCATCGAGGGTTACACACCTCATCACAACTTGTGCTACATCAACCCAAATGCACTTAAGCGAAATACTGTCATTGCCCCAAGAAGGAAGTTTCACCAGGTCATCTTTCTAACCACCCTTAAAGAATTGATCCATTGGATCTTCATTACTTTTCCTTTCTTTGTAAAATTTGCATCCCTCCATCGATAAGCTAGTAATAAAGGAAATCAAGTTTTTTTCAATGATGTTGAACAATCCTGTCCACCTTTAAGCACCTGTTATGCAAGCAATGAATGAATTTAATAGAGGATTCATGGTCAAAACCATGAAGCCTCTCCAAAAAGGGCATGAATTTCTCGTGCCTTAGAATCTGCTAGAATTTTTGTTTGTTCTTCCTTTTATTGTGGGAGATGGGTTCAAGCCTGCTGCTATCCCTTCCCATTTTAGCAATTCCAAAAAATAACAAAAACTAGAGCCCAACAACACTTCTAAAAATGAAAATGATCTCAAGATTGGTACAAACACAACCCATAAAGCATGTGGGATGTGGGAGAGAGATTATTACCTGATTACCCCTATCAAAAACTCAAGTCTAGCTATCATCTCATAATAATAGTTTATCCCTCTCGAGAAGGGAAGAGTAATCTTCCCATTCCTTAAGATTAATAAGACCAGTGAAAACCTCGTTAGCAAAGAAATCTACTAGGGAATTTCCTTCCCTATAAGTATGAGAAACACAAGTCTCTTCGAATGACCTCAACACCATGATAGAATCATTAATGAGTGACTCAATCATTTACTTCAGATTTTGGATGTCATTCAAACACTTCACAATGTTGAGGGAGTCACCCTCAATCCACACTTTAGAAACACCCCTCTCCAACATAGTTTTGATGTTGATGTAAGAAACTTTGACCTTAGTGTGATGATTGGTTTGGTTTCCCAATGGGAGTGCCACCACACATAAGAACCTTCCATATTCATTCCTCAACACCCCCCACAACCTATAGGCCTAGGGTTCCCCTTAGTCACCTCATCAAAATTAACTTTGACCCATCCCATAGGAGGGCACTTCCAAGTAGTATTTTCTCTAGAACTATTTTAGGATTTGACAAGACATGATAATTGAGTGATTAGACTCCAATTTGTAGCAACCAAAAGATCATATCCAATCAATGTATTGGTCAGAGTATCCCGAGAAGAGTCCAAAAACTAGATAGAAAAGTTCTTATCAATGGCCCTTTGGATTTTAAGAAAAATAATATCCTCTTTTAGTTTAGCATCTCTAAATACTCTATTATTTCTTTCTTTCCATAAGCCATAGACAATGTGGGGGGCCATAAGGTACTAGAGCAACCAAACAAATGGATTCTTTCTTTCTTTCTTTCTTTCTTTCTTTCTTTCTTTGCATATGAATGTTCATATGCAAACAACTGGTTTCATAACTGTTTAGTAAGTAACAATACTTGTTCTATTTAACAATGAATGTTCATATGTAAACAACTTGTTTTATATTTTTTTAGTAGGAAAAAATACTTATTATGTTCATGTTATCACCTAAAATTACACCCTGTTGAACCTAATATTCAACACCTCAGTGTAACATGGGAAGACCTCTAAAGATGTGGGTTTCTTGTAAACAGAGGTCAACGTCCAGAGAAGGCCAGCTTCCTATGGTGTTACCTAACTACTGATCTTGTAAGGAAAAGGGGAAGAAAGAATACTTGTGATGAAACCTAACTCCTATGGTGATACACCAAATTGAAAAGAGCAATGGAATACTTAGTTACACTTGAAAATTGACAATGAACATAATATTACACATCAAATTCTATAAATATTTGCATTAATGTTTCACAAACAAGTTCGATTCACACACTTTTTCAAAAAAGGAAAAAAGATTTTCATAGATTGGAATCTATGTGTGACTATGTGAACATAGTTTGTGATTTGTATAATGATACTTTTTTCAAAGGAAGGCATGAAAACACAAGATAAAGTTATAAAGGAATGAAATAAATTCACAAAATAACTTGATCATTAACCTAAAATGCACAACACTTTGCAAGAACAAAATGGTAATTTTCTGTCATCAACATCAACCAAGGTAACCTCTGTATATTATGCTCCAAATGAGTTACAAAAGTGTGCTAATCTGGGAAAGGACTGCAAAAAGTCACAAACTTTTGAAAAGCATCAGAAGAACTGTTTTACAAAGAGGAAAAAAATGCCATATATACAAAAAGGTGTCAGCCCCTGCCCTAGGGCTTAAAAAATATTCACCTCCAGAAAGATCTACCCTTATATCTTTTGAATCGAGTCAATTCTGCATTAAATGTGTATCCCCGTTGTCCATGCGGTGAAGGATCACTCTAGGAATGGCCTCAATATCTTTTGGAATAATTGCATTGATCTCTGGCCTTCGTGTCCACCTTGAGACTTCATTAGAGCCGCTTTGAACATTCTGAAGCATTACCATTAATATCGATCTACCTTTTTCCAGTAGAGATTCCAGCTATCACTGAGACTCATGGCCTTTCTACTCCTTTTGATTGGTTGAACTCGTGCCAATTAGCTTTCCATACGGTCAGAGGTCGCTTCATCAGAATCGCATGTCAGTGAGACACTAGTCGTGTCTCCCTGATGTGATTATGCCTTCATAGCAACTATCGACATAACACATGATGGTCGACAAGAGTTTACATTGAGCTGCAAAAGTCATATCGACATCCCCGAAACCATCGACAAGACTATTGCCTTCGTCCAGACATCATAGCGAGCCTACATGAGTTATAGCGATATCCCCCTTCCATCACTGAGACAAACGCATTTGGAAAGAGGTCATATCGAGCGCTAAGAGTCATGCCGATATCCCTTTTCGATTGGCAAGTCCATCGCTATCAACAAGACTCTCCATGTTGGCAGGACCTTTCACCAAGCCCTTCAAACTTCGGTGAGACACCATCGGGTCAGGGAGACTTCCCCCCAAACTCATTTCATTTTTTTGAAACCTCCAGCAATTGGTAGGACATCATCCCAAAACCATTCTATTTCCCCGAGCGCAGATTCTTTCCTTTCGGCCAGACCACCTTCGGTCAGTGAGACATTACACCGACCGAGTCCCTCTGTCAGTGACTGCAACCTCCTTCAGAAAGACTTCACTCTATTGGGAAAATGTTATACCAATGTTATCCATGTCGGCGAGACCTTCGCTGGGTCGGAAAGACCTCACACTGAGCACCAAAACCTACACCGAGACCTCCGCCCTATACCAAAGGCATCATCCTTTCGGTGAAACATCACTCGGTCGCTAGGACCTCATAGCGAACACAAACCACTCTCCCTAAGCTCAAACATTTCGGCGTGACTTTCACCAGTCGGGGAGACTTCACGGCAAGCGGCAAGAGTCTTACCAATGTCCCTTATCATTCAGCAAGACCATCACAAGTCGGGGAGACATCATAGTGAACATACAAACTTTTGACGAGACCTCCTGTCATTGGCGAGACCTTATATCAAAGATACATTCCTTCCAATGAGCTCATTTCATTTTTCCCCGAGCTCACTTTACTTCGGCAAGACCCTATCGGGTCGGCAAGACTTCACAACGAGGCCCCCCTTGTTTTGGCAAGAGCTTATTTCAGTCGGGGAGACCTTGCTCGGTCGGAGAGACCTTTCACCAAGCTCCTTTCCTTCGCCGAGACCTACATTCTTGTCGGGGAGACATCACGGCAGGCTCCTCCTATTTCGAGACCCTGCTTATTCGACAAGAGCTCATGCCAAACTCAAACATTATACCGAAGGAATTTCTCTATTGGCAGAACTTTCTCCATTCAGAAAGACTTCATACCGAAGCCTCCTTCTCTTGGCAAGCTCGGACCTTCTTTTGGGGAGACCACCAGTTATTGCTAAGACATCTTGACAAGCCCAAAACCCTTCAGCGATAGCTCCATTCTTTCGGCCATACTACGGTTGATCGGCAAGACCTCATAGCAATGATGTCTCTGACTGGGACATTTCAAAATGAATAGCACCACTGCTAGTCGGAAAGACAACTAGAAGGTCTTGGCGACCTTCTTCTCTGATGAGTTTTATGCCAAATCTGACTGAGTGATGCTTTCCAATAGACCTCCTTGTGAAACAGTATCAGATGAATGACCTAACCCTTGATGCAAATGTCCCATACATTTTGAAATAATTATAAAATCCAGATTTATGATTCAGACTAATTCAACAATTAGTCATATCATTGTTGAATTACTCTATGAATCATAAATTTGATTTTTGTTTAGAGTATAAATTAGAACTTTGTTTCTTCTTTGAAGACATTTGTGAAAGAATATTTTAAACATTTGAATAGAATAGTGATACCTTATTTGACTAGAGCACCTATGGGTAGATGTTGCTAGAGGGTCGATAGTTGTTATGAGATGCATAGTGGAAAGTTACCTTCCGAGATGGGTGTTGAAATGGAGTTCAAAGAGTATAGGTTTGATTTACCAGAACCTATTGTTTGTTGTTGTTGCAATACATTTATTATGCTTGGCCAAGCAATATAGTTCATTATGTATGTATGAACTCTTTGATTTCACTCTTTGTTGTCCCTAGCATAGATCATGCATTTTCTTTTCTAACTTGTAGATAGAATTGCATGTTGTTGTATGGGCACGCACCAAATTCCACCTTGCAGATTGTTCTCTTCCTAAACTTTTCATGTAGGGTCGAGAATTCTTCAATTCAGAAGAATACCAAGGAAGCGTAAGCTTTGTGGTTGGGAGGGGATGATCCCACAATATTAGTTTATAATTTTTGACCAAACTAGACATTGAACTGATTTTTTGTAACTAAATCTTCACTTTCAGGAACATATAGCTTCCAAACCATGAGGAATTTGAAGATGATGCAAACTAGTTATTTGTGAACGTTTGTATGTAGAATCTAAATATATATATTTTAAAAAAATTGGAATCAAATTGCATTTATTTTTCCATCTCCTTCGAAACTATTTTTTAATAGTAAACACCATTTTTAAAGAGTCGTATACTTGCCAACACAACTATTTTTCAATGAAGGATAAAATTCTATATTTTTCTAATTTAGATTTGTAACTACAATATATAGTGCATGGAATTGGTTTCATAGTGTTTTATTGAATATTTTTTCTTAATTAAGTTTTGAAGTCAGACCAGTTACAATTCAAACATGGGTTTACTTGCTAACACAACTTTTTTTGTATGTATTGAAATTCAATTATTTTTTTTTGGATCAAGGACATAAATATCTAGTGCATAGATATTTTTCAATTTTTTTTTGGATAATCTACTATTTTCCACATGTGCAGAGTAGAGAGCTTGATCTTCAGTGAAAAACCTACATTCACAAGAAATAAAAAAATAAATATAACAATCAAATTAAATTTATTAAAAAATATACTTTTTGGGAAGCTTATAATAAGGACTACATTCTTACAAAAAAATAAATTTTAAATGAATTCATTTGATCCCCCAAAAGGTAAATTAATCAAAAGTGGGTTTTATCAACATTTTGATAGGTGTAAAGGAAAATCCATTATAGGTATGGTTTAAAACTAGCAGGGTTCTATCTAAGGGGGTTTGATCTAAGGTGGTTTGATCAAACCCTATTGAATTGGAATCCTTTAAATGGAACTTTTCAAGGCTTAAATCATTATATTTTATAAAAATATGCAATTTTGAAGCACAAATCAGGGTCTCCCAAAAAGTGTAAACCACTATTGTGGGATCACCCACGGTAAAGCACTTGAACCATGTTCTCGTCCACCAGTGGAGGTGAGTGTCAAAGAAGAACCTTAGTTTTTTTCAAGACTATTATAGTCTATGATGTAACTTGATGTAATACATTCATTTACTTGATGGAAAATGTACAATGTAATGACTTTGAGGCCTTAGGAGCCAAGTCAAACCTGATATTGTAATTTGACTTTTGAAGTGAATATATGAATCTTTGACTCATTTTAAATGGACATGTGTAGCTATGATTGACTTTAGCTGCTAGTTATGAATTTTTAATTTGGAGTATATTCATGTGTCATTTACAATAATATTAATTAAGTAATAATTTTGAATGGGTTATTACACCTTCTACCTTAATAAAAATCAAGGGTGCTCTATATGATCTTCTAAATTTTTCACAAATTAGGTTATAATGAGAGCTTAAATCCACCCTAAGTAGGTGCTTTTTCCCAATATCATCAATAATGTAAGGAGATAACACTCTCATGGCAATGGTGAATAATACATCCATGTCTTACTAGAAGTTGGTCAATGATTAGTCAAGAAGAAAAAATAAATAGTTATTTGACCGAGATTAAGTGTCTGGTCTTACACTTCTAATAGCTTCTCAAGCATCAATTTGGTACTATAAAAATACCTCTCTTTCTCACTAATGAAAACTATTCAACATAAAAATATGGAACACAAATAAATAAAAATTATGTGAATGGAATAATAAAAAAAATTAAATTAGTATAATAAACTTGCATAATCGATAAGTAACAATTAGACCTATCAATTTAATCGGTATGTTGATGATTTTCAAAATATAGTAAAATTTTGTTAGAGATGGATGTTTTTTGTAATCAAATCCTTAATTATATGGAAAATGATAAAAATGCACACAATTTATTAATAAATAATTTATAGGATAGCAATTATTGTAATAAATTTTATCCCAATGTAGTAAAAAATCTTTATAGATAAAATCTATGTCATAGTTAAAATTCCATCTCATCTAAAATTTATTAAAATTAAATTATTAGAACTAAATCCTATCTTGTCTAAATTTTCAAATATGGCATCACAGTTGATTAGAGAAATGTGATGGAATTAAAATACACTTATTGATACAATTTGAACTTCTATTATGAAAGGGTAAGTGGCTTAGCGGTGGAATATATGACCAACCATAAGTAGATTTTATTTTTAATGTTTGTATACATCCAATATTCTCAATATTGAATTTATTGAGTATTTTAAACATAGTTTTTTAGATAAATTAGAATTATAATTTGAATGGTTAGTGTTAAATAAATAATTCAAAATTGATCACACCACTTTTTTCACATGGAAAAATTTAAAATTTATCCCACAAATGGTAACTCAACCACTTAGCCAAGAGTAATATAGTTTCTAAATAAATTTCAAGGGTGTTGGCAAGAAGTTGAGTCCACATTTTGGGCAAAAAGTGGAAGTGTTTTCCCTGATTTTCAGAATTTAACACATTTGACCTTATAATTTGAAGCACTTAGAGATGAAATCTTCAAAAAAGTCACTATCATAAAATGTAGTACTCAGAGTCTAGTTTCCAAATATATAATTTATTTCAATACCCAGATTGTACAAATTGAGTTTCAATAGGCGTTTCTAAAAACCACTATTTAAAAGTCACTTTTTTTTTTACCATACTATGCACGTGTACGACATCCATATTTTGAACTATCGTATTTTTCTAAATTCTTTTGGGAAAAGATTTGTGACTCCTGAAGCTTGTTCTCAATATTTTTTTGTATTTTTTATTGAATATTTTTTGTTAATTTTTTATTAGGCATATTTGTCGTTTTGAAAAATCGTCATGTTCAAAACGCATAAGATGACCTAAACTTATCATTTTTTGATTTTTTTTTTAAATTAAAAATAATTGTCTGAAGTTTTTTCTCGTGCAATCCATAAAAACCCTGATATTTATAGTTTATGGACTAGTTTCATTAGAAATTAATTGAAAAATAGAAAAAATAATCCAATTGTAAAAAAATTACATATTTGGAATATGCCTTGTCTCATCTAAAATGGGTTTTAATTTCGTCAAAAAAATTTGCAAAAAAAGTCGTCAGCCATATGTCCAAACTCGATATTTTTCTCTACCATTGTTAGGACCTTCAACTTGTAGGTCAAACTAGGTTGAAGGCCTAGGTTCAAATTCCCAATGCTTTTACCAAACCAAAATACAATGCAGAAACCCAACCACAACACAAATCCAATTTCAAATTTTTAGAAACGGGAAAACGGGATCCCATTTTGTAAAGCGGGATCCCATTTCCCAATGTTAAATGTCGTGACCATTGACAGGGAAACGAGATCCCGTTCCTTTGTCAATGGTCCCCACATTAAATATAGGGAACAAGATCTCGATTATAAAATGGGATCTCATTTTTTTTTATCCTAATTTTAAAAATCTACTGCCAAAGTTTACTGTGAAGTATGCAACTTCACATGTATGATAGAGTATAACATATTGGGTGAATTTTCATCAACTATTGTCTTTGTAGGTGGTGAACTTGCATTTTTGATTGATATTTTCAAAGGAAACATCATATAAACCATTTTTGAAGTGGAATTGTGTTAGTTTTACACTCGTTTGGAGGAACAAAAGGTCTTCAACTTGCAATATGGATTGAATTTTTCAAACGAGGAACACAAGAGGAATAATTTTGTCCTTATAGGTCTTCAACTTCCAATTTGGATTCAATTTTTTGAAGAATTTCACTATTGACATTCATTTGTGCTTGAGAATTTTATAATCATGGGATATGAAGCTTGTAATAAGAGGAGAAAGACATTGACTCCTGAAGAAATTGAAGCAAATAAAGAGAAGGAGAGACAAAGAATGAGAATTAAATCAATGAAAGATGGGGGAGCATCCAATTCCACAACTATTGAAGATGAAAACATTGAGGAGACCATGGTTGTAGATGAAGCTAATTTGCAAGAATTCAATTTGGAGAAGAATATGATTATACAAGCAAGTCCTACTATGTCTTCAAATCCCTCTTTCAATTCTATGGAGAATGTTTCAATATGCACAAATCTAGGTATGTCTTCAAATCCACATGTTAGTGAAATGGTAAATTCGTATGTAGAAGTTTTACAAGATACTAGACTTAATGATGTTGAGATTGATAATGTTTGGAGAGATGAAACTTTTATAGAATTTTTTGAAAATGAAAAACAAAAATCTTTTGTTGAAAATGAAAACGAGAATGATCCTTTTGTTGAAAATGAAACGAAAACCGTTTTGTTGATGAAAATGAAAATGAAAATCATTTTTTTGATGAAAATGTAAATCATTTTGAAGTTGAAAAGAAAATGAAAATGAAGATGAAGATGAAAATCTAGAATGTGATGTTGAATTTAATGAAAATACTTTTTAAAAAATTGAAAGTGGTGTTTTCAATAATCTTCCTAGTCAAATTTATTGGAGGCAAATAAGAACACATGCAAATAGAATATACAACAAATTCTTTTATCATAAAAAAATTGCATTTCAATGTCAACTAATGATGCAATTGATGAGAATGCAAAAAATGAGGAAAATAATGAAAAGGTTAGGCTTTTTTGTTAAACCAAAAAGAAAAGATCAATCATTAAAACATGTTATGTCTACTGTAGCTAGTGCCATTCAATCTATTGGGAAAAATAGTCAATCTAAAGATAAAAATGCAGCAAGAAGAGCCATAACAACTGCTATAGTTAATAAAACAAATTTAAATTTAAAAGAATGGTAAGCAATATTAGCAAAGTTTTAAAAATACATCCTAAAACATTGCTAAGAGCGGAAAAAAGAAGAGAAAGTATAGAAAATGATCACATCAACCAATGTTGGAGTTTCAGTGGTTGACTCCTGAGGTTTGACATGAAATTGAATGTTGAAATTAAATCTTTGATCGAAAAATATTGGCATGATAATACCACGGTTTCATCTAATGCTAGAGATGTTTTAAAATTAAGGGTGGGTTCCAAAGTTCGCAATCCTCACCCAAAACACCTATTAGATACAACAAAAACTAAATTTTATAGAAAATTGTGGTGATTTAGTTTTACCTGGTAATATTACAATAAGTCAAAGGTCTTTTGAAAAATGTAAACCCTGGTATGTAAAAATTAATAAGCAACAAATATCTTGTTATAAAACACATGTTCAATTCTGATATTTTTCTGATGTTTTTCAATATATACATTGTACCTTGCATACTAACATGATTATACATGAATGTGGTATTAATATGCCACCTGAAGCAATAAGGGAATTTATTTCAGGTTTGTTTTGTGAAAGATCTAATGGTAAATTGTTTTATTTAAGTTCTTGTATTTTTGGACAATGCATTAACTATGGAAATCTTTCATTCTTAAGAATTTGTATCCATGAAAGTGTTGATAATGATTTTGGAAAACAATTAGTAGATGTTAAAAGATTTAAGAATGTTCAATATTTTTTAAAATATGGAAAAATAAGAAAGTGTTGTGATTTAGTTACAGAAAAAGTCAGTGTGCATGCATTCATGAGTAAATTTAAGAATAAGATTGTACCAAAATATGTCATGCACTCTCAACATGCTCAATGGATTGATGGCCAATTTCACACATGTAGAAACATATTTCCAATTGGTACTATACTTTCAGTGGTTGATTTTGTGAAAAATTATACTTTAGCTCCACAAGAGGAAATTCAATCACTGTATTATAATTTAGTGCAAGTAGCTATGTTTTTCCATATTGTTTATAGACATGCAAATGATAGCACTGAGGATGATAGAAAATTTTTGAGGGAGTGTCATTTTTATTTGAGTGACAATCGATTACACTCGTTAGAGTTTGTTCAATACTATTTTAGTATATTTTATAGAAATTTAAGAGAAAGAGGAATCCAAATGAAAGAACACCTCATATGGTTAGATAATTGTACGGGGCAGTTCAAGAATGCTCGAATGTTCTATTGGTTAAGTAGGGTTCACAAGGAATTTAATGTCCAGCATGTATAGGGTTTTTTTGAAACTAGGCATGGTAAAGGAGAACGTGATGGAGCTGGTGCATGTGTCAAAAGAATTCTCGCTAGAGAACAATTAAAATTTGAGGATGCAGTAAGATTTAAAGATGCACGTGGGATTATGGATTGGTATAATACAAGATTATCTGCACCTAGTTCAAGTGAGTACTCTACAGTTCATCGATTCTTTTGGTTGGTTGAAGAAGAGAACATTATACCTAGAGTTGACTATGAGACAATCAGTGGCTCTACTAAATGGCATTCATTTAGGAGTTCGACAACAAGCACATGGACTATCTGGACAAGGGATCTTGCATGTTTTTGTCAATTTTGTATCTCAGGAGATTGGGAAGCATGTGAAAATACATAATGGGTTGAACAGTGGGAGCAAAGATCGTTGACACCTATACAAGCACATGATTAATAGGAAAGAAGTATTGAAGAAAATGATCAAGTGTTTGCATCTGAAGACTATGACCATGTTTCAGACCTTGTACAAGAAGGTAATTTAATTCAATTTATTTCATTTTATTTCACTTTATTAAGTTATTTTGTAATACTAAATTATTTATATGGATATGCGCAAGTTATTAAATCAAATTTTCTTTGCGGGACATGTGTATGTTGTTGTTGCACCTGAGGGGAATGAAGAGCAAAAAAATATTGGTTGGCTCATCGTGTGGAGACTAAACATAAGTTAATAGAACCTCAAGAAGATGATGATGGCTATCATTATCCAATAGGTACGACGATCCACTTAAGACATCCCCTTAAGAAAATTTTAATAACAAGTTTTTGATCCCATTAAGAAATTTTTTAGAACAAGTCTTTGATCCCCTTAAGAAAATTTTTAGAACTTATTTGATGATGATTTTCATGTTTTCGAATAGGATTGGTGGTGGTTGTTGGAACTTGGCTACAAAAATACCTGACAAGGATGAATGGTCTACTTGCATTCGAAGATTATGAAATGCATAAAAAGATTATACACTATTCACATTTGGTGGTGGCAAAAAATATAAACCTAGATAGGTATCGTGGAAGACCTACAAATAAAGTGCTATGGAAAATTTCTATGGAAGAGCATGAGACAATCATAGATGAATTGCAAAAAAGAGGGGATGCAAATGGTACATTGGAATAAGTAAATACTGTGAGATGGGGTTAAAAATCAAACGAAATAGATAAAGTGACAGCGAACACCTCTAAACTATTAACCCACATCCAAACAAGAGAAAACAAAGTAAGCATAAGGAAAATAAAACATTAAATTAAAATACTCCCCATGCTTGAACTTGAATCACTTCTCTTGCTCTCTTATTTCTCCTTTTCCAAATATGCCCTCAAATTTGTAGTGTAACTTGTGCAAATACCTGCAAATGATAAATAGAAAGTTGGAGAAAAATAGTTGTTAAGCTGAAAATGGAGAAGGAATGTTGCTTTTATAGACAACCATTCGAATGGACGGTTGAGATTAATCTTCTAGAAAGATTCCAAGATCAATGGATGGGAATGCATGAGGGGTGTTACGAAATGGATGGTTGAGATCAAGTCTTAGAAAAGATGCCAAGATCAATGGTTCACAATTGATGCACCAAAAATATGCCATGCATGGAAAATCTATGACGTTGACGGCTATGACACCTGACAGCTATGACAGACATGCAAGACATGCAGGCTATGACAGAAATGAATGTTATGACAGGGCATCTTTGACCAAGTGGTGCATAAATAATTTATTTTAAATTATTTATTCGAAAATGGAGGAAATGGACAAGTGGAAAATAAATTATTTAATCAAATTATTTATTTGAAAATAGAGGAAATGGACAAGTGGAAAATAAATAATTTATTCAAATTATTTATTTTGAGAAAATGAAAAGAATGGCATTTAATTAAATTTACTAATTTAATTAAATGGAGAGATGAAAATTAGACTTTAAATAATTAATTTAGATTAACTAATTAATTAGGGGAGGTGTGATCTGTATAGGATCTAGACTATATGCAGTATTGAAAGCTTAATTATAACAACTTTAAGGAATTACAAATTCATGCATACATCATTGAAACTATGCATTAAAAACTGAAAATATAAGGTGAAAATCAGAACATGAGAGAGGAGAGAAGAAGTGCAAAAAATTTGGCAACGGAGTTCGCCACAAACGTGACTACGTCTCCGGGTCCACTCCAATGGAGTAAGACCGATCTGATTAATCTCTAGAAAATGATTACAAAAGGACTTCCACCTGTTACAAGACTTTTGTCTCCTTGGACGATAATGAATTACAAAGAAATCCTTCAACAAATGCAACAAGCTTAACTAAGCTTCAAATGCATAAGGATCAAATTCACTATCACTTGGAAATATTCTCACAACTCTCTCAAAAATTCACTTCCAGCAATTAACCAAAAAATTCTTCAAAAATTACTTAATCTCACAACCCCCATTCTACCCTTTTTATACAAAAAAATTACTCAAATTGGTTCATAACCAATTGATTTTCAAAACCTCCCAATATCCCCTTTACATATAAAATATTATTTAAAAATCCCCCCTTATTTACATAGGGATATCCTCCCGTTAAAATAATCCATCCAATTTTACATAAAATCTTCACAAATGGCCTCTTGTAATTTTATTCCATAATCCATTTCAGGATATATTAGGAGATATGAATAATTCACCCTTGAATATAAACGGGCTTGATTTTGTTAAGGATTTAATCCTTAATTATAGGGGGTGAATTAGCTGGAAATTTGTTTTTTTTCTTTAAAAATAATGTTTAAGTTCCCCTTAAAAAGGGGATCTCCCAACCACATGTGTTTTTAAATATTAAAGGGGTTTTATCCCATTTAAATAGGGGTAAATTTGTTTTGTTTTAAATGAAGACCCCACCTACTTTTTCTCACGTAGGCCTTAAATTAAGGCTTTTAAATGGGAGGAGTGGTAGGCTTTTATATTTTTATATTTTTATTTTTTAAATAAAGCCATGTCCAACAAATTTCTGCCACATGTAACTTCTGGTAGCCACCATGTGTCACCTCATGATTCATCCATGTCAGCATGATGACATCATTTTGACGTCATCATTGTACCGTCAAGTCAACCTAGTCAACCATGAGCTTTGACCTTCCATATCTCACACATACGAGCTCCGATTTGCGCAAAACAAAGACCATTGGAAAGCTCTTTCCAAGCTCTTCGCATTGAAATCAATTTTGACCACTTTTGGTGACATTAAATTTTGACCTTTTTTCTTGCCCTAGGCCCTAAGTTGACCAGTTGTCGACTAAACTTTGACTGGCAATAACTTGGGCTCCATAGCTCTGTTTGACTCCATTCAAGTTGCGCTAGAATCAGGACATCGAGCTCTTTCTAATGGTGCTGAATTTTGGAGAGAAATGAGACACTTCAATTTTCACTAAAAATATCCACCGGATCAGGCCTCCCCACTGAAAACCTTTTGGACCTCCAAAAGTGACATTTACTCTGACATTAAGTGAGGACTTGGCCTCCCCACTTGTCCTGTATCTTCTGTACATCTAAATACCTAGCTCACAAGCACAACAAAGACTACAAAAATATTGTTGAACATATACATCACTTTATCACTTCCATAAGCATCTACATCAACTATCATAGCCACTAACCAACAAAAATTGACTAGCATCAAGCTGAACAATAATGCAGAAATGAAAGACAATAATTCAACAACATATCGATCCTTCACAATAGGAGCATTTTTACCCAAGGAACCATCAATGCTTTCAATCATCATTTCCTCATGCTGTACTGCAGGTGCATCCTGCAACATCTGACCCTGGTTAGCTACTCCAAGTTCAAGTTTAGAACCACCTGTACTGACAGACATAAGAGTTAACTCTTTACTTGCATTAATTACCCTCTTTAACTGCCTTGTGTTTGCAAAAGAATGATCAGTCTTAATCCTATGAGAATGTACAATATACTGAATGCCATCTTTAAACAAATGATAATGATTCTTTTCCCTATAGAAAATTGCTTTTCTGTCATATAAATAAGGGCTACCAAGCACTATCCCACAGATATCCAGTGGAACCACATCAAACTGTACTTCATCCACAAACTTACTAGTGATTGCGAATCTTAAGATGCATTGTCTTGTTACTTGCAACTTATCATTTTCACAAATCCAACCTAGTGGATAAGGTTTCTTATGCTGTGTAGTTTTTAATCCCAAGTTTCTTACAACATTTTCTGAAATCAAGTTAACTTGAGAACCACTATCTATGAGTGCATCAATTTTAATGTTCTTAGCAACAACCCTTAAATGAAACAGCTCATTCCTTTTTTCATCTTCAGAGAAATCATTAACTGTAGAAGTAGAAGCACAACTAGGAACAAAAACACCAGAAATAGGAGCTTTACCTTTTAGACCCATAATTGTTATCTTAGTCTCATCATCTGAATCTGAAACAAGATCCATAACAACATTTGTGGCTTTCTCCTTACCTTTCTATTTCTAATTATGTTTCTGAGCCCACTTAGGCCTCAGTTCTGGATGTAACTTCCAACAGTGATCTTCATCATGACCATTCTTGTCACAATGAGAGCAAGAAAGTTTAACTATAGCTGCCTTCTTTCCTTTCCCTGTCTCTGCAACCTTAGAAGATTTCTTTACATCATTATCAAACTTATCAATAAAAGATTCTTTACCCCTTGACTCTAAGTGTGTAGCTTGAACAGACACTTCATCCAAATTACAAGGGTTCAAAACCAAAATAGAATGCCTAAGGTAGGAATGCAGACCTCCTATGTACTTCAACAAAGTGTCCTGGGTGTACAAAGGAACATTCAAAGCAATAGCCCTTTTCTTGAATTCATGGGTGTACTCTTGGACAGTTTGACCTTTCCCTTGCCTGAACATTTGCCAGTCCATCATTAACTGTTGCATATGTCCTAGGGGATAAAATTGTTTCTTAAGAGCATTAACAAACTCTGCCCAAGTTAAACTGACTCTACCATGCTGTGAAACTTCTGCCTTAGACTTACTCTCCCACCAGGTTAAAGTTGTACCTCCTAAACAAAGAGTAGCTAATTGGATCCTATCAATATCATCTAATAGGTTTTGGACTCTACAATAGACTTCAACTTGCTGAATCCAATCATCCAATTTTTCAGCATTAAGTTCACCACAATACTTTGGTAAATCAAATTTTACATCCAACTTAATTTTAGGCTTATGCCCACTCTTGAAAGGATTAAAAGAAGTAGAATGAGGAGAAGATGGAGAAGAAGGAGAAGAGGGAGCAGAAGAAGAAGAGGGTGGATTTGGTTGCTTGTCACCATCTCCATGATGTTTCCCTTTCTTGTCTTCACGAGCATCTTGCTTCGACAAACCTTCTTCACGTTCCTTCTGTTCTTGTCTCTCCTGAAAAAGAATGTCCACCTTAGCCTTCATCTCGAGGAATGCTCTTCAAAATTCCTGCTCACTGATTTCTTTAGGAACCTCCATTCCAGACAAGGACATCTTCAGAAAACTTCTTCGCTTCCCGATCTTAGGATCAAAGTCTTCAAGCTTGCCTTCGCCCTTCTGAATCCTGGATCTCGTTAGCATTCAAGAAAAAAAATCTGCAATACTAGTCAACTGAGCTCTGATACCAACTTGATCTGTATAGGATCTAGACTATATGCAGTATTGAATGCTTAATTATAACAACTTTAAGGAATTACAAATTCATGCATACATCATTGAAACTATGCATTAAAAACTGAAAATGTAAGGTGAAAATCAGAACATGAGAGAGGAGAGAAGAAGTGCAAACAATTTGGTAACGGAGTTCGCCACAAACGTGACTACGTCTCCGGGTCCGCTCCAATGGAGTAAGACCGATCTGATTAATCTCTAGAAAATGATTACAAAAGGACTTCCACCTGTTACAAGACTTTTGTCTCCTTGGACGATAATGAATTACAAAGAAATCCTTCAACAAATGCAACAAGCTTAACTAAGCTTCAAATGCATAAGGATCAAATTCACTATCACTTGGAAATATTCTCACAACTCTCTCAAAAATTTACTTCCAACAATTAACCAAAAAATTCTTCAAAAATTACTTAATCTCACAACCCCCATTCTACCCTTTTTATACAAAAAAATTACTCAAATTGGTTCATAACCAATTGATTTTCAAAACCTCCCAATATCCCCTTTACATAGAAAATATTATTTAAAAATCCCCCCTTATTTACATAGGGATATCCTCTCATTAAAATAATCCATAAAATCTTCACGGATGGCCTCTTGTAATTTTATTCCATAATCC
>VDFB02192368.1:0-22273 GCA_007258455.2 Sequoia sempervirens | reverse complement strand
TGAAATGATTGAAATATGAAAATATATGATGCAAGAGTGTTGAGAATTGTGTCTCAACCTTGCAAGTTTTTTTCATAAAATTCTAGAATTTGTTTGTGGTAGTTCTCCACATGTTTATGTGTTGGAAAAAGGTGTATGATTTGTTAAAAATGTGCCTTGTCCCTATTAGAATATAGGAGGGTTGTTTTTAGAGTATAAACAACTCATTGTATGAATTTAATGGGGATCTAAACTAGAGGACAAAATTATGGACGAAAATGTTATTTTAACTTGGTTGTTTTCCCATCTTGGAGTTACAAATGACAAGTGGGTAACATGTGGCATGGTTGTTTTGGCCATAGTTTCGGCTCATGGTTTTGTAAAACCACAAATGGTTTCCAGGTTGTAAATCACTATAAAAGGAGGGCTTGGGGAGGTGTTTGTATCATTGAGTTCAGTTTGCAAGACTGAATGCTAGAAGGAGTTTCTCCGTGTCCGAGTTTGAGTTGTGGTGATGCACTCCTGTAAGAATTTGCATTGCAAGTGTATTGTAATCTTCTTGATTTGATAATACATTGTGCGGGTTTTGGAGGGTGGGGTTTTTCTCCCGAAAGGGTTTCCCCACGGTAATTACTGTGTTATGTGTTTATTGTGATATTTCATTTATGCATGTTTATTTGTCCATTGAAATCTCTATAATAGTTAGTTGAATTTGCATAATAATCCTCTCAAGATTAGCGTAGGAAGCGATTCCGCACACCTTTGCTTCCTTACAAGTGGTATCAGAGCCTAGCCAGTTTTGGTTCTATTTGTTGGGTACAGGGTTTTTTGAGCTAATCAAGGTTTGAGTGGGAGCTTGTGCAGAGTATTTTATTTTTTGTATTGCAGGATTGTAAAGATGGCAAGCACATCGGGGAGAATTGATGTAGAGAAGTTTTCTGGCACAAACTTTGAGATGTGGAAGCTGAAGATGGAAGATCTGTTAATTGATCGAGATCTATGGGATGCGGTGGATGAGAATACGCTGAGGCCCGCAGATCCAACTTTAGCTGCACAATATGATGTAATGGATAGAAAAGCTAAAGGTCTCATAAGGTTGTGTCTTGCAGACTCAATTCTGATTAATGTCCATGAAGAATCTACTACAAAGAAGCTTTGGAAGAAGCTAAGTGAGATCTATCAAGCGAAATCACTTGTGAACAAGATTTTCTTGAGGAAGAAGTTGTATTCCTTGAGAATGGAAGAAGGTGGATGAATTTTTGAGCATCTGGAAAGCTTTAATATGTTGGTGACTCAGTTGACCTCAGTTGGGGTGAAAATGGATGAAGAAGAAAGGTGCCAAATCTTGCTATGTTCGTTGCCAGACTCATGGGACAGCCTTGTCATGGCCATAGGGAGCACTTCCGTTGTCTTGAAGATGGAGGACGTTGTTGGTTCTCTACTTTCTGAGGAGATGAGAAGGAAGGTCTCTTGAATGCCAAAGAGGCTTTGAGTGTTCGAGGAAGACCAAAAGAAAGAGGCAAGAACGAAAAGCAGCATGGCCGTTCTAAGTCCAAGAATAAGGGGAGATCAAAATCTCCTGGTAAGTCCAAGGCAATCTGCTAGAATTGTGGCAAACCTGGACACTTCTGAAAGGACTGCAAAGAGGAGAAGAAGAAGAAGAAGAAGAAGCAAGATTCTGATTCTGAGTCTGAGAAGGAAGATGGAGATGCTTTCATCACACCTTGGCCACTCATGCAGGTGACAATGCATGGTTGATAGACTCAGGTGCATCTTTCCACATGACTCCTAATAGAAACTGGTTTAGTAAGTATGAAAATTTTGATGGTGGTAAGGTGTATTTGGGTGATAACTCTGTTCTTGATATTGTTGGTCGTGGAAGTATTCGTGTGAAATTTTTTGATGGTAGAATTAGAAGATTTGATGGTGTCTTGCATATCCCGGGACTAGCAAGAAATTTGTTATCTGTTAGCAAACTAATAGATGCGGGTGTGCATGTACAGTTTTCTGAAGCAGGTGTGAAAATGGTGAGAGGTGCTATGGTAATAGCAAGAGGAAGTAGATTGGGTACATTGTACCAGCTTGATGCATGCACGGTTGAGTGCAATAGTACTTCTGATAAGATTGTGAAAAGGACTACTTTGTTGGAGAAGGAGAGGGTTTCTCTTTCAACAGATGGTCATGGTTTTTGGGTACCCAAGGGTGCTCTATCTACCAAATCAAAGTTACCTACAGAGAAGACCATGTTATGGCACCAAAGACTTGGCCACATAGGTGAGAAGGGTCTATGGACCTTGAAAAATAAAAACCTTGTTGATGGGTTGAATGACTGCAATCTTGAGTTTGATTTTTGTGAGCATTGTATCTATGGTAAACAAAATCGTATTCAGTTTTACTCGAGTTCTCATAAGTCTTCATGTATTTTGGATCTTATCCATTCAGATGTATTTGGTCTAGTTGATGTTTCTTCTATTGGTAGATCAGTTTATTATGTTTCTTTCATTGATGATTTCAATAGAAGAACATGGGTTTATTTTCTTAGGAGTAAAGCTGAAGTTTTCAGTCGTTTCAAAGAATTTAAAGCAATGGTTGAGTTGCAAACTGGAAAGAAGATAAATTGTTTGAGAACTGACAATGGTGGTGAATATTGTTCTAATGATTTTGACACATTTTGTGAAGATTGTGGTATTAAAAGAGAGAAGACGACTCCGTATTCTCCATAGCAGAATGGAGTTGCAGAAAGAATGAACAGGACCTTGATGGAGAAGGCTAGGAGTATGCTGAGTGGAGCTGGACTAGAACAAAATTTTTGGGTTGAAGCTGTAGCCACTGCCTGCTACCTAATAAATAGGTCTCCTACATCAGCTCTTGTTGATAAGACGCCAATGGAAGCATGGTCGGGCCACAAGCCTTCACTTAGACATCTGAGAGTGTTTGGTTGCGAGGCATATGCTCATGTGCCAAAGGAGAAGTGAACAAAATTGGACAACAAAGCTATCAAATGTATCTTCATCGAATATAGTTATAGTGTGAAAGGATACAAGCTTTGGGATCCTGTTGCACAAAAGGTATTTTATTCTAGAAGTGTTATTTTTAGAGAAACTAAGCCTTCTTCTGTTATAGTGCAACCAAAACAGATGGAAGAAAAGAAAGATGTGATTCAACTTCTTGCTACACCTGAGAAAGTTGAATCGAGGCCCTTAGAAAGACAAGAAGTCGAGGAGAGCTCTACGAGTTCTGAATCATCAGAGGAAGAGGGAGAACCTGAACCTAAACCAGATCTTGTTCGAAGGTCTAGTAGATAGAGGAAAGCACCAGAAAGGTATGGATATTCTCCTGATGATTGGAGGTGTATATTTGCTTTGAATGCTAATATTGATGAACCGAGATCTGTAGAAGAGGCTCTTGGTATGAATGATTCAGAGTCCTGGAAAATAGCCATGGAAGAAGAGATGGTAGCTCTTAAGAAGAATGACACATGGGACCTTGTACCATTGCCTGAAGGACGGAAGCCTGTTGGTTGTAAATGGGTGTTCAAAAGGAAGATGGGTTCAAATGGAAGCATTGAGAAGTATAAAGCACGTTTGGTTGCAAAAGGTTACTCCCAGGTTGCAGGAGTTGATTATGGTGAAATTTTTTCTCCTATAGCAAAAATGACATCCATTCGATTTTTACTTTCTATTGCAGCTGCTTATGATCTAGAGGTTGAGCAGATGGATGTGAAAACAACTTTCCTTCATGGAGATTTGGAGGAAGAAATTTATATGACACAGCCAGAGCACTTTGTGGTGAAAGGTAAAAGTCATTTGGTTTGTAAGTTGAAGAAATCCTTGTATGGTTTAAAACAAAGTCCTAAGATGTGGTACCAGAAGTTTGATACATATGTTTTGAGTTTGGGATTTGTGAGATCTAAATTTGATCACTGTATATATTACAAGTTTGATGGTGATTATTTCCTGGTTATTGCCTTATATGTTGATGACATGTTGTTTATTGGAAAATGAAAAGGTTTGATTGCAGAATTAAAATCTCAGCTCTCAACAAAGTTTGAAATGAAAGATCTTGGTGCAACAAAGCACATTCTAGGAATGGAGATTATAAGAGATAGGAAAAACATAAAGCTTTGGCTAGGCCAGAGTAAGTATGTTGGTACTATTCTAAGAAGATTCAATATGCAGGATTCCAGACCATTGAGTGTTCCTGTTACTATGGGAACAAAGCTTTCTAGCTCACAGTATCCTGCATCCCCATTGGAGATGGAACAGATGAGTCACATACCATATCAGAGTGCTGTTGGAAGTTTGATGTATGCTATGGTCTGTACAAGACCAGACATTGCCCAAGCAGTGGGAGTACTTTCCCGTTACATTTCTAATCCAGGAAGAGCACATTGGGATGCAGTAAAAAGAGTTTTTAGATACTTGCGGGGTACCTCAGAGTACTCTATATGTTTTCATGGAACAGGAAACTAGCATTCCTTGGATATTCAAGGCTACATGGATTCAGACTGGGCCAGTGATGTTGGTAGAAGAAGATCCACCAGTGCATACGTGTTTACATTATTTGGTGGTGCAATCAGTTGGATGAGCAAGCGATAAGTTGTGGTCACTTTATCCACTACAGATGTAGAGTATATGGTAGCTACTCATGCTTGCAAGGAAGCCACCTGGCTAAAGAGATTATGTTCAGATATAGAGTTCAAATAGGGTGCATTGACAATTTATAGTGATAGTCAGAGTGCAATCTGCCTAGCGAAGAACCCGACATTTCATGCCAGGACCAAGCACATTGATGTACAATATCATTTTGTGAGAGATATGGTTGAGGGTGGCAAGGTGAAGCTGGAGAAGGTGGAGACTTTGGTGAATGTTGCTGATGCATTAACTAAGCCCGTGAGCACAGAGAAATTTAGATGGCGTTCAGAGTCTATGGGGCTCTCGGCCCCTAGCAATTAAGTCCATGACACTTTGGATCCCTTGAATCTTGCAAGGTGTTCGACAAGTGGGAGAATGTTGAGAATCGTGTCTCAACCTTGCAAGCTTTTTTCAAAAAATTCTAGAATTTGTTTGTGGTAGTTCTCCACATGTTTATGTGTTGGAAAAAGGTGTATGAGTTGTTAAAAATGTGCCTTGTCCCTATTAGAATATAGGAGGGTTGTTTTTGGAGTATAAATAACTCATTGTATGAATTTAATGGGGGTCTAAACTAGAGGACAAAATTATGGACGAAAATGTTATTTTAACTTGGTTGTTTTCCCATCTTGGAGTTACAAATGACAAGTGGGTAACATGTGGCATGGTTGTTTTTCCCATAGTTTTGGCTCATGGTTTTGTAAAACCACAAATGGTTTCCAAGTTGTAAATCACTATAAAAGGAGGGCTTGGGGAGGTGTTTGTATCATTGAGTTCAGTTTGCAAGACTGAGTTCTAGAAGGAGTTTATCCGTGTTCGAGTTCGAGTTGTGGTGATGCGCTCCTATAAGAACTTGCATTGCGAGTGTATTGTAATCTTCTTGATTTGATAATACATTGTGCGGGTTTTGGAGGGTGGGGTTTTTCTCCCGAAAGGGTTTCCCCACGGTAATTACTGTGTTATGTGTTTATTGTGATATTTCATTTATGCATGTTTATTTTTCCATTGAAATCTCTATAATAGTTAGTTGAATTTGCATAATCATCCTCTCAAGATTAGCGTAGGAAGCGATTCTGCGCACCTTTGCTTCCTTACAAAGAGAATGTATTGTTTTTAGTTAACTACGATTGCAAAGTGTAAAGTTGGATGCATGAATAAAATCAATTCTCCTAAAGAGTGGGAAGTATCACTCAGGGAGAAGAATTTGGTCTGGTAACCTCTGATAAAGACCTAAATTTAGCTTTCACACACACACATCTAGTTTGGTCAAGTCAGGATAACAACTTGGGAAATAGTAAGTTACCTTTAGTTTTGCTTGTGGTTTGTTGTGATGTCTTTGTCTAGGAGTTTAAGTTTTGAGTCTCTTTGTAATATGTACAATCTTCCTTATGTGTTTTTATTTAATCAATGGGATGTATACATAAAATGTATATATATGTATGTGTGAACGATAAACTCATACACATGAGTAAATGCGTGCATGAGTATACATAGATGTATCTACGCATGCTAAGAAACAAATTACCCATATGCATGGGAATATTGATAAAAAAAGGTGGCATATATATACATTTTGTGTATATATATCGATCAATATGACTATGAGTATATGTGTAAACATCAAGTGAGGTATATCTATGTATATAGTATATGAGTAGATACATATTGTGTGCGTGATTTTATGTATATTAAATGTAGATTAAAAGTGAATCAAACACACCAATGAAACTTTAAATCAAAGCATAAAATAAATGAAGAGAAAGCAAGCTTTGTTTATGCTTCAAAAACGTTCCATTTTCCTCTAATCTCTAGTTTATTCATTGATTCCAACTTGCTCTTAGATCTTGTGCTAAGCTCAACAAATGGTCTTGCTAGAGAACGAAATTGAAGATGATGATTGAACACATGCTATTACTATGTGATTAATATGCTTAAACTAAAGATGATTGCTATTAAAGAAACTAGAATGTAAGATTACGAAATACTATGAATGTTAAAGCTAATAGTGATAATGCTAAAATGCTAATCGCTTGAATGCAACTAATCTCTAATAGAACCAATGCTTGGATTTGCAGGGGTATTTATAGAGTTTTCGAAAGCTTCTGATTAGCTGCAGATGATCAATTGCTGTGAAAATTTTTGGCAGATCAAATGGTGTAAGATGAAAAGGATGGAGAGAAAATCAGATGGAAGATAGAAAAGAAGATTTATTTCCTCTTTCATTTTTTCATGAGAGATGATAAAGATAAATTGAAAAAATCATCTTTTTGTGAGATTGTGAATTTTTTTTGAAGATAAATAATGAATTTATTAAATTCATTATTCATTTATTGGTGACATGGAAGATTTTCTTAATTAAATAAAGATTTGGAGAAAATGGAAGGTTCTTAATTAAATAAAATATTTAATTAAGATTTGGAAAGTGACATGTGGAAAAATGATAAAGATGAATTGTAAAAATCATCTTTTTGTGAGATTGAGAAAATATTTTGAAGATAAATTAAATTCATTATTCATTTATTGGTGATATGGAAGATTTTCTTCATTAAATAAAGATTTCAAGAAAATGGAAGATTCTTAATTAACTAAAATATTTAATTAAGATTTGTAAAGTGACGTGTGGAATTAATTAAATAAGAATATTTAATTAATATTTGATTTAGAAGAAAGGGAATTAAATTCAATTAAATCAAATATTTTTATTAAACTTAAATGTGATGATTATTTAAATAAACAATGATATTTAATTAATTAAGTGGACTTAAGAAAGTGGTAATTAAATAAAATGAATTTATTTAATTAAAGTGGAAGAATAAAGTAGGTGAATGATATAGATAAATAAATTAAATTTATTTATATGTAGAGGAATTAAGAAAGAATTAATTAACTAATAAATATTTAATTAAATGCTAGGATTAAATGATATGACTATTTTTATGCATATACATTTTCCCCTCTTTGAAGTGATGTGTGAAAACACATTGCTTCAAAGAAAAAATTTCAGCTTTTGAA
The DNA here is from genome assembly GCA_007258455.2 of Sequoia sempervirens. NCBI lineage: Eukaryota > Viridiplantae > Streptophyta > Pinopsida > Cupressales > Cupressaceae > Sequoia > Sequoia sempervirens. The sequence goes on along the minus strand of VDFB02192368.1, from coordinate 14,651 downwards.
ATTTTTTCCTATTTCTGCTTTTGAAAAATTTGCCCCTGATGAAAAATTTGATTGATATTGGTGTATGCCCCCTTAGGAGGTAAATCACAGATGATGATATGAGTTTTGACAATTTTTGAAAAAATGATTTGATGATGAAATTCTAACGTCGACATTCATTCAATGATTTAGCTTTCGAAAAATGATGTATAAAGATTCCCCTATTGAAATGACACCCCTTTTGATGGAAATGATGATGATTTCTTTTTGTTGTATTTCCCTAGTCAAAAGATGAGTGAATTTTGCTAATCATCATGCTGCTTTTGATTGAATTGATAGAATAATTGATAAATTTGCTTTTTGAAAAGGAAAAAAATAGTAGATTTGACAACTGATAAATTTTCTTTCTGAAGAGAAAACAAAAAGTAATGATAGAAACATATTTGTATTTGCGGTTGAACTACAAATAGGAAAATGATGTGATGTTTAATAAATCCATCTTAATGAAGATAGATAGTAAATATTTCATTGGATGTCTAATAAATCCATCTTGATGAAGATGGATAGTAAAGATTTGATTTGATGTCTAATAAATCCATCTTGATGAAGATAGATAGTAAAGATTTGATTTGATGTTTGATAAATCCATCTTGATGAAGATAGATAGTAAAGATTTGATTTGATGTCTGATAAATTTGCTTTCATTGAAAAACAAAAACAAATAGTAAATGAGGATTGATAGATTGATTTGAGATTCTGAAAGATAGAGGGCATGATTGCATGATATGAGGCATTGATAGATAAATCACATGATATGAGTCATTGATAAATAGAGAGATTCTGATTGACCTTTGCACAGTCAAGGTGTGTCAGGACCATGTAGAAATCCTGGGGTAGGAGGTACAGGAGGCAGTGGACTTCCACCACAAAGGCCAACTCCATCAGGGGGCACTAGTAGTTAGAGTTATGAGACTCATTATTGATTCATTCACACATCTCGATGTATTTTATTTTTGGAGCGTGCACTTTATTTTGGTCATATCTCCTATATCTCTCTTTGGAATTTTTAGCTTCATTAGACATTGGACATTTGTATTATTTTTGATGAGCGATGATATGTAGCGGTGATGATTTTTGATGATGTGATGTGCATTTATGAGATGATGATGTGATATGCATTTATTTCTGCATGATGTGATATGGATTTTGATATGCATTTTAATGATTTGATGACTAATATGATATGCAAGATGATTTGATATGATGTTTATACGATGATGATGAAAAATGATTTATGATGTGTACTAATGATGTCAGGCAGGTGGATGATGATGATAAAAAATGCAATGTGTTGAAATGATATGATATATGATATGAAATGTTATGAAAATGTATGTAATAATGTGAAAATGGAAATGTATGAATGTACACTTTTTTAATTTTTTTTTTTGGATGATGATTGTGTAATGAATAATGATGTGATGAAAAATGAATGGATCTTGTTGTAAATGATAAGGTGATATGATATGAATGTTGTGAAATGAATCATGAATGATATGAATGATGTGATATAAAATGAAATGTATGTGATGTGATATGAGAATATGTGATTAATGATGTAATAGGAATGATATGAAATAGATAAATGATAGAATGGTATGAAGATGAATGTCAAAATGTCCTCCACAAACTATACAAAGAGACATAATAGCCATTGATGTCTTGATTTAGCCTTTGAAACCCTTGACGCAAATCCATTATGCAAATATGTACAATGATCTAAATGAAATGAAACTTTAAAAAGACAATCCATTTGTTGAGCCAATTATTAGGTATATCTGATCCCTTGAATGATAATACTCTCCAAAATCTAGCCCCAACCAACTGACAGTCCCTTCGACCTACAGTCGGGACATAGAAATCCTCCAATGAATCCAATAAGAACACAGGGTAGTGGCACATATGAATCAACCATCTCTATCCATGGAATCTCATATCCACAAATATGATGATTAGCAAAGACTCTCCTCAGTGCATCAGTACCCCACTACTTTTTCTGATCGTAAACAACCAACTCCCCAACCATTAGAATCCTCAAAATATGATAAACATCCTTTGGAGTGACTATCATCTCACCAGTGGCTAAACGAAATGTGTTGTGGTGACTGTGCCACCTCTCAGACAAAGCATTCAAAGGTCCCTTGTTAATCCTATATTGGGGCATATCGATTAGAGAAGTCAATCCGCATCGGGAAATCACATCTAAATCAGCTTGCACCAGCTGTGGAATTAGTTCCCAAGTCTTCAAGAATCACTCCCAAGACTAAACGACTCTTTAAGGCTCCTATCATCAATAACATATCGCAAATCATCAATCTTATCAGTCAATCTATCAATCTAATCAGCTCTGATGAGATTTCAATCAAATCTCATGAGTGTCTATCATTGATCCTCACATATAATGAGGTCAATCAGCATCATACTATCATTGATTATCACCTATCATGAGATCAATCATCATCTAATCTATCAACATCAAAACATTGGCTTACGTGATCAACAATCATCAAAATATAGGAGTCTAATGAAAATTTCATTAATCTGGCCTAAATGTGCTGAAACAGTAAATCTTCGATAGGACAGACCAATATCTTGTTGGAGTATCGAAGAGACTCACCACCAAGTCTTGCTAAAATCCACCTATTAGCCCAATGAAGACCTTTGATTGACATAGACTCACGTTACCTTTTATCATTTGTTTCTATCGCCATGTCGAAGGGACTTCAAATGTCATCCTACAAAAAAATGAACCTCCCTCTAATGTGAATTATTTGTGATCGTTACCACTTATGGAATCCCAATGTCTTGGAAATTTAATGGCTTTGTTTTTGGCTACTACAGTCACATTTCTTGAATATGCTAGTTGGAGATTCAATTTTCAAAGTAGTTTGAATGCTAATGTGTCTTTGGTATTCGTGTCCAGACATATGCTTATTCCACAACTTGCAAGTTTTATGCTAATCTTGGTAGTAGCTTATTTAAATACTTTGATGCTTGAAAATTGGTATTATTCTTTCTTGGTGATTGACTTATTATATGTGATATTTCAAATCATAATCAAATCTATTATATGGCATGAAACCAACATATTAACTTTAGGTGATATTGCAGGTTTTGTGCTAATCTTAGCAGTGGCCTATTTAAATACTTTGATGCTTGATAGTTGGTATTGTTCTTTCTTGGTGATTGACTTCTTATATGTGATATTTCAAATCATAATCAAATCTCTTATATGGTGTGAACCGGCTAAGGTTCAACCTTTTCCTTGTGCCCATCGTTTCCTTGTTGTAGTCTATGGACTTAAAGTTGCTAAAAATGAGGATTTCTACTTGAGGCAGGGTGTGGTTTGCAGGTTTAATGGCTTGTGGCCCTCCCTTCTAGATCTCCAGGAGTGGGTTTCTATTTCCTAGAAGCTTATTGTCTCTGGGAAAATTGAGCTCTATCCTAGCACTAGGGGATTTTTTTGTTGCTACCTTTACCTCCCTTGCGAAGAGGGACTGTGTTGGATAGGGGGTGGATGTGGGCTATTCATTCGCTATCCATCAGGCCTTGGTCTCTATTGTGCCCTTAGCACACATGCCCTGTTCAAAATGGGGACCCTCTTTTCTTTCACCTTGTCGGGTCATTTTTGTCGCCCCCTCATTTTGTGTGCCTCCCTTTTTGATGTATCAGATGGCCGATGTTGCTTCAAAGTCCCACCATAGATCGACCATGCTTTCCCCTTTTAATTTTGTTGCGTTCCGGCACCTCGTGGAGTCCCTCTGGCAGTTTGTCCTTGCCAATGGCCCCGGACCCTTCCGGGCCCGGCCGTTCAGGATTCCCTCACCGGGTTTCCCCGTTGGAACTGTCGTTCCGAGTGGCGTCCGATCCGCGTCATTCCAGACCTCGAGGTCTGAATCCCCGTCTGTTGTTCGCAAAAAAATATTGAAATTTTCTTGCGGCGTCCCACTCTCCGGGCCCCAGACCCCGGAGTTCCTCTTCCGGGGTTCCATCTGTGTTCAGCTATTCACGACAGCGAACCTCCTGCGACATCCCGCCCCCTGGGTCCCACTGACATTTTCGCTGACCAGAGATTGCGGGGATACCTGTTTGCCGTGGGGTGTTCCAAGCCCAACCATCTAGAATTCTGAGTCTAGAATTCTATGATGGTTCCGCCGTCCATGACGGCGGATCCCTGGTGGGGTCCCACCCTCCAGGTCCCGAACTGCTTCCCGTTGCCGCCGTTCAACCGACTGAAAACTTAAAGCGGCTATCATCTTGCACCTCCCCAGCTGTCGTGCCCCGGCTTTCCCACCGCCGTCGTCGATATTTTTGAATCCACCAACTTTTTCACCATCATACCTGCATTAAATGCGAACATTAATGGTAGTTAGGGGTATAAAATACCCACTTTGACCGGTCATTTTCATCTCATAGGATTGCAGAGCGATTGGAAAAACTGCTATTTGGATCCCACCGTCTTTAGCCTCATCACGCTTGCCACCCTCAACATCATTTCGTCGACCGTAGGTGGATCCCATGTCTCCCGCATAGCGTGTTTGAGGTAGGCCATCTGTTTTCCCTTCTTGAGCTTTTTTTTGTGATTTTGAGGGATTTAAATGAATGAACAATCATTAAGAGAACATAAGATGGTAAAACATAAAATTGCGCACAAAACCCACATGTTAGAAAATTGAGAAACCTTCTATAAACGCCCTCCTCACCAATCCGGGACTTGTCCTTGCCGTGGCCATTCTTCGCACAGGGAGATTGTCTCCTTTAGGCTCGGGGCTCATCCTGGCCATCCTAATTCAAACCTTGAACACTTGCTGGTGGTGATTCTTCCCTGCGGGCCCGACCCGTCGGACTTCTTGTCTCAAAATTCTGCTCGCATTCCGCTAAGCCAAAACTGCAAACTCCCCTGCCTCCTGGCTGCCGGATCTCTCCCTCCTCCTCGCCATTAGAACCTCATAGTGAACGTATATCTTTTGGGCCTCTCAGACCCCAGACCCTAGAGTTCCTCCTTCGGGGCTCTGTGGGTGTTTTGCCATCTTCCATAGTGAAACTCATCCGGCGTCCTGATTTGCGGGCTCCGCCCTCCTGTTTGCTATTGACCAGGTGGTTTAAAATCATTTCATCATTATCACCTCTGGGCTCTGGGCGTCGGGTATCCTTACTCCCTTTTCCGCCTTCCTCATGGCGATGTCTCTCCATCCCTCCGGCCTCTGGGTTCCGCCCTTCCATCTGCTGCCGAGGTGTAAATAAAAGTTCAATGGCGGACCCCTCCCCCGGGCCCAGTCTTGCTCCTTGCTGTCCGAATGTTCATCTAACCACCGGACCCCAGACTGCCGTTCGCCGTAGGATCTCGCTGAAACTCTAAACGCCTTCATTTTCTCTGGGCTCTGTGACCCGGGACTCCCGTCCTCGCCCGCCGTTGCTAACAGAAAATCCCTCCTGTTGTCCTAACCTCCAGGCTCTATGCTGATGACCGCCGTTGAACTCAAAACAAAATCTTGCCACCGGGATCTTGCTGCTGGACTTCCCCTCCCAGACTTCTGTCTGATGTTTTCCATCCTAGACGGCGAAGCTCGGACGCCATCCCGATGTCGCCGGCCCGAACCTTCAAAAATGAAATGATAAATTGCCGGCCACCCTTTGGCCCGTCAAGTCCCAGACCCTGAACTTCCGTCCTCATACTTCTGTCTGCTATCTGCCTCTCCAAACCGCTATCTCTCGATAGCTTTTTGGCTTGAGACTTCTGAGCTCCCTTAAATCAATCCAAACGATCCCAAATATGAGATTTAACTTCGACCCACATGCTAATTTTTTGGTCCTCTTCATTGTGAACCTCTTGAAATATTAAAATGTGACCAAAGAGAGTCTCTGGGAGCCTTTCACTGTGTTTTCCCTTCCAAACAACATTCCTGCCAGGGAAGTTCGGCCCTCCGGGCCCAAATTTTCCAAATGCCCTTAATCAAAGATCAATAACATCTAGAGATAAAAGATCATGACATGCTTAATTGATTGTTCGAAATGAATGTTGTTTTCAAGGTATTGGCTAACACGAATGCTTTTGTGATCTATTGTGCTGACTTTGTCCTTGCTTGCAGAATATATGGAATCGGGTGCAGGAACTTCAGGGGTATCTGTTGAAGGGGACAAGGGTAAGAAGTCAAGAAGGACCCCTCGAGGGAAAGAAGACAAGCATTAGATGAAGTACCAATTCTAGGGTGAGCCGCTCCACTCAAAAGTCACTACAGACTAGAAGGAAATCACAGACACCAACATTGGCCAGGTGGATATCGATGAATTCACACAAAGAGTCAGGGTCAACCTGACAACAAAGAATGCTAGATTAATAAGGCAGAGTGGAATAGCTAAGGCTACCGGATTCCCTCCATCCCTCGTGGTGCCCGAATTAGTCATGGCTTGCTGAGAAGCATATCAGGCTGATACAAGAACAATTATTGAAAAAGAGAGAAACATCCTTACTGACATGTCACTCGAGGGGATCACCAAGACCTTCCATATCCCCACATTCCAATAGATGGAGGTCCCCACCTTAGAAGAGTGCCAGGCGGCGTGGGATGATAATCCGACAGGATGCAAGAAGTCAATAAATCTACATTGGCTTAAGGAAAGATGGGGCGACGCTGCGAAGGTTCCTCAGGAACTCTTCCATAGTGATTTCCGTGAGGATTACCATGACCTGGTAACCATGTTGAGCAGGGTTATGGGCCTTCCTACAACCACCTACTTTCAAGAATGGATGGCATATTTCATTGAGCAAATCCTGCGTGGAAACGAGGACGTCACAACAAAGGTTTCGTTCTATTGGGGAGGAATCATAAGCAACTGCTTCCATGAGCAATTTGTTAACGTAAAAAAGAGCTCCAAATTTTATATGTCTTCCTACCTTGTCTACTCCCTGGCGGATCAAAGACAGTACAACAGGTTGTTTGTGGCACCGGATCAGGGGCAGAAGTGAGGACTCAAGGCCTTTGATAAATATCCGTAGCTCCAATACCAGAATTTCAAAAGGGACTACTACAGGGTTAATGACGCCTTCATTGGCCATGTCATTAGGTTAATTGCTAGAGACTTCGAGAGGAGGGTCTCCCATAGTGCTAGAGCGCTTTTGAAGCAGTATGCCTTTCTCTATATCCAATACCCAAAGTTTACATACATCCACGCTTAGGGCTTCACTAAAAGACCAAATAGATTGCCTCGATATCCCAATGATCAAATCATCCTCCTGGAGCTTTCTCGGTAACTCCAGCACCTACAGGCAATTTTTAGCAACAAACATATAGCAGGGATCTGTATCTGAGGCTGAAACCCATGTTATTAGAAGTCCCAAGGCTGAGGATACTGAGGAGAAGAAAGAATAAGAAATAGTAAGAGAAGAAAGCCCCATTCAACAACCATCCCCCAGGCTGCCTATCAAGCGCCTTGTGTTCATTCATGACTCTGGTGAGGAGGAGGAAGATGCTGCCAAAAGGAATGTAGAATCCTTTGAAAGAAAAAGGAAGCGTAACTGCACAACTAAGAAGGACAAGGGTGACTCATAATTCACCCCTGTGGGAAGCTCCATTAAAATCTCGAAAGTGGTTAGAGAAGCAGATCAAAGAAAGACCTCTATGCTGAAGGACCCAAGGGCAAGGTTAGAGGCCATCTTGGCTCGAGCCCAAATCATGACGAAGAAGGAGAAGAAGCCCAAGGTTTGATCCAGAGTAACAATGGATACTTTTAGCTCTTGAGTGGCACAAATTGCAACGCCCATGATTGGCCAAGCTGGGGTAAGCTATGACATCTCTACCATTGACTTGGGGACCGTCACCAGAGAACAGAAAGTCAAGCACCTTGAGGAGTCAGTGGCTACAGTGGTGCACCTGATAAAGCAGGATAAAATCTTAAAGGATGAGCTCAAGGCATAGGTTGCGACCCTAACAGATTACGTACAACAATGGTCTTCAGTGGATGACCTGCCTACTACATCCATGGTTGCACCTCAGCTGCTCTCCAAAGAGAAAATTGATAAAATGGAGAGAAAAAATAATTTGGAGAAGGCCACCGAGGGCTGGTTCTGACAAGTCTCATACGTCAGAAACATGGGAATCAACCAGGCTGTGCGAATAGCCAACAAGTTCTTGGACTTGATGCAGTCTCTAGAGAGTTCAAAGAAGCTTTGCACTGATTTCCCTATGGCCTACGACTCCACCTTCCCAAGGATCAAAGCTATCCTTCAATTGCCTAAAGCCACATGGGAGAAGAAGCTCACATTTAAGAAAGATCACTGGCTGATGGATATATGGCGCCGAGACTTTGACAACCAGAAGGAGAGGTTGGAGAAAATCTTGAGCAGGGAGGATCCAGAAATTGAGTGGATCAAGGAAATCCGGGCAGAATGTGCCTGATATCTTAAGCTAATGACAGAATATGATATGCCCATCATGCAAATGGATCCAGAGAAGATAAAACCCTACTTCTAGGAGAAGATGAAGGACGGGATGGCTGGAGAAATCACAATGGAATTCCTAAGTTTTGCTACCCGTGCCTTCGATCAATCGAAGCTGTTCAGAGACCAAGGCTCAAAGTATGATGAGGATTAGAAAAGGCTGGAAGAAAATGCAAAGGAATGGAGCTACCTAGTGCTGCGATGCGAAGTGATCGAAATAGACAAGCTCCAAGCAGTCGTCCTCAACTTCATAGAATACATAGCTTCTGAGTGACAAGAAGACATCCCTGCTAAAGATGAAGAACTTTCTGAAGAGTAGCTATAGTAAAAATAACAATTCGCTAAATGAAAAAAGAGATACAGTGCCATCAATAAGAAGACGAAATAGGGAAATGACAAAATGTAATTTTAAATTGTAGGATATTGGGGGGTAGGTGAAACCCTATTTTGTAATGAATCTTGGTTAGACAATAAGAATTAATCTTGGCCATTCATTTGACTTTTGGAAAACTATAAATAGGGCTCTCCTCTCATTTGCAAAGGGAGAGTTGAGTTGTTGTAAAGACATGCTGCAGAAATTTATAAGGAAAAGGCATTGACTTGGTGTATTTTCTTGGTTTCTCTCATGTTACTTGATTCAGTCTCCAATGTTAGATGTTTGATTTAGGTTTTACTGCTGTTCTAGTTAGCTGTTTTCTTTCTTTGGGTGGATTTTAGAAGTGCTATTCTGTGATTATGAAAATTCCTGCCATGTTGAGGATTTCTTCGTCCATACTTTTTGCTGTTTGCTGATGGTAGATAGCTATGCAAAGTTAGCTTGGACTTGATTTCATAGCTACTCCAAAACATTTATCTTTGATCCATGCATGTACATGGTGAATGAAGGATGAAATATCTGCAGACCTTAGAAGATAGCATAATTTTCATGATACTGTGAAATCCTTGGTTAAGAGGGATATTGTTTTGAGGAATTGTCCATTGCAGAAACTCCATTATCACTATTCACAGTTAGTTGCAGACCTAGGAACTTTCCCTCTTCCTCGCCTTCTTTTCTTTTTTTTAATAACTGACCTATGCTAAGGTTCATTGCACCTTGTAAATCCAAATCCAACAACAAAATGAAGTCCAATATCGTTGTTTGAACCTACAACCAATGCATAACAACTTTCATCCCAAGAACACCATTCCAAGATCCAACTTCCATGCTTTGTATCCATGCTTTTCATTTCCTGTGTAAGACTGCCTTGTGATTCCAGCAAATCACATCAAACAACTGAGGTATCCCAAGCACTGTCAAGAACTGACATTCGAGAGACCTTGGGATAGTGTTCTGCAATCTGATTGTGGAATATTGTCTTTCAAGAGAGGTAGTGCACCTACGCACTGCCTGTGTTGAGAAGTGCATAAAAACACCATCAATAGTCTCTCTTTTTCAATCCTTTAACTGAATCATTGAATATTAACCCTATTTGGGTCCGTCTGCTAAATCTCCCTCTCCAATTTTGGGAGCATTCTTGTTTTGAAGCTATTGGAAACTCTATTGGATGCTTTCTAAAGGTGGACTCTATGTCTTGAGATCTAGGGAATACTACAGTGACTCGTATTTTGGTTGATTTGGAAATCTCCAAACCTCTCCATGGTGATTTGGTTTTAATGGTAGGGGACAAACCTTGGACACAACTGTTGGACTATGTGGGCTTCCCCTTTTGGTGTAGGAGGCATTTCTCCACTGGTCATTTGTCCTCTGGTTGTCCTCTTGCTTGTTGGAAAGGCACCACTACCTGGTGAAAGGATGCTCTCTTGGACCACCTCATAGTTGGTTCTGCCTCTTCGGATGATTCCTTTGAGGAGGGCGACCCTTTTTCTCCCTTGGTGTCTGAGCCCTTGCAAGCACCTTTTCTAGCTATCCCTTCTATGGAACCTTTTTTTCCTTGATCTATTGTTGTTGTCTTGGCAGAACCTTCTTGTCCCTCATTGATCTACTCAACTAATCCTTTGTTAGCTCTTTTCTCCTCATCTACGTTGACAGGTCCCTCACTACGTGGTTGCTCCTTGCTTGGGGTGGTTGTTGAGGATCTTCTCCTCTCACCTCACTCGATGGATTTCAATTTCAAGTCTTGCTGGTTTGTTGTGTCGAGGAAGAAGAAGGGACTCCCCAAATCCATTGCTTCTTCACTGCCTCAATCTTTGGGAGTCAAATTAGTCCCCTCAGGTTCTGGGGTCGTGTAGTCTTTGTTTGTTGTTTTATAGTTGTTGGTCAGATGTATATGTCGTACATATGTTGATATGGAAAAATTTGATATGGATAAGAAATCTTTAAAAAATTAGTTTGTGTAAGGTAGAGAGGTTCACCAAATATAAGCTAATTAAATAAATGTAATTAATTAAATGCAAATCAACACATTATATAATGATAGTTGAAACTAATAAATCATATTATTGTACTAACTACTTTAAAACAAGAGTTGCAGAGCAGTGAAGTTCTTGCTAGAAAGTTTTAGAATATTTTTGTTTGTATTTGTTGAGTTGTGTTTTAGAAATAATTGGTAAAGATAAATAAATTGTCACCTAATTAAGAATTTTATCATTGATAGAGTCAACTTAGTCTTCCATTAGAAAAGGACCCTTATAACAAAATAATTTTTCTCACTTTAAGATTCTGAGATGTGGTTGTGTTTTTAGGCCATGAAGAAAGTGTAATTTATATGTTGCCAACATTATGTAAATATTTATGATTTCAAAGATTTCCTTAACCATTCAACATACATGATAGTTTTTTTCTTAAATTCTCTTTACATTTCATTTTTTGTTATTTTTGTTGTAGCATTTAGATGGGTAGTTTTCTAGTTGAAAATGATTTTTTGAGAAAAGAGCATTTAAAAAAGAAGCTAAGTTGATGTTAAAACTAATCCAAATGTTAACCCAAAAGAGGGGCAGATATGCAAAAAAAAATTAAAAATGAGGACAAAGAAAACAATTGAATTTAACCAAAATTATTATCAAATGCTTAAGAAAAGGTTAAATTTGAAAAAAGTGCATTTTTGAAATCAATGATCTAAATTTTGGTAAAAAATAGTACATATCAAAAGAAAATTCAATCAAATTGTTTTTAAAAAACAAAATAACAATAAATTTGAGAGCAAAATGTATTTGACATGACCAAAATGATAAAAATAAATTAAAAAATGAAGCAACATTGAGTTTGAGAGTCAAGCATAGTTGAATTTTAACACCAACTATTACAAAAGGATTAATTTTTTTTTTTAAAATAAAGTAAAACACAAAAATTGAGCACACAAAACATTTGAATGGAGACAAAGCAATAAAAAATGGGTTAATTTCAAAATTACACTAAATTTGAGACAAAAAATACTTGAATATAACCAAGACATTACAAAAGCATTATGCTTGAAAAAATAGTAAGTTTGACATACCCAAAACTTTAGAGCAAAAATGCATGAATTCAACCAAAAAATTACGATACAAGAATTATAGTAAAAGTGTTTAATTTTGAAATAAAATTTTAGTGTTGACTTTCCCAGAACAACAAAAAGAATGTTTTAACCCAAGCTCAAACAACAAAGTCAAGGCGAAAATCAAGTCTCTAAGTAAAACAACAAAGAATCTAAACATTTCCAGAAGACGAAAAAGATACATTTCGAAACAAATACAAACTTGCATGCATGAATTTGACCTAAAATTTAAAATGAAAAGTACTCATTTCTAGTTATATAGAAAATTTAAAATTGAATGATTTATTTAGACATAGATATTTTTTATCTCAATCCAAAAATATATTAGTTAAAATTTTATTTTATAAAGGAATTTAGCATTTATTGACAAAGTAGATAGATTTAGTAAATTTATTTTGTAAATAAAATAGATCAAACTAATTTAGCATTTAATTGAGTATTAGCAAAAATAATATAGTTTAATTATTAAAATAATCAAATTATTTTAAAGTTAATTATATCATATGTAGAAATTAATTATTAGTTCCTGCCAAGGAACTATAGGCACAACTTTTCCTTAACTAGTTATTAATGTTGTGAATTTCAACCAATCAAAATTGATTATTTTCCTTTATACATTATATTTAAAGTTTTTTCTAAAGTTAAATGCATATTTTTTAACTTTTTTAATTTTCAAAATTATTTTTCTTAAATATCATTGGCTAAAAATTTAGGCGATAAGGGTAGAATTGAACATAACATTTTTATTTTGCAATTTTTTGGCTTTTTTGAGGCATTTTTTTTGCCACTTCTTATTAAATGTTTACACATCCAAAAATGCAAAAATTATGACAAAGTTAAAACTGCAAATTGTTAATTTTTAATTACACATAAGAAATCTTAACAGTGAATTGTGCTCAATCATCCTCAATCATTGGCAAAAAAATGCACATCCAAAAATGCAAAAATTATGATAAAGTTAAAACTAGAGATTGTTAATTTTTAATTACGCATAAGAAATCTTCACCATGAAGTGTTTCGATAAAGTAGAGTGATTTAAGAAAATAAACAAATTACAGTGAAGAATGAATACGCATTAATAAAATGAAATTTAAGTTTTGAGATAGGTTTAATTTTAAAATGAACTTTAAGTTTTTCAAATGTTGTGTTGATTTGATTATTTATTTGCTTTATAATTGGTTATTCAAATTTAAAAAACAATGTAATTCAACTCAAAAATATAAAAAAAGGCATGTAAAATATTTTATGATTTTTTGAAGTTAGAATTTAATATGATTTTAGAAAATGAAATCATTTGGATGCAAAGAAATAAAAAATGTTGCTTTTATATTTATTTTTTCATTTCTTAATTTATTCTCAAATTATAATTAGTTATTGTTGAATTATTTTGGAAGTAATATTTAGTTTTATTTAATTATATTAAATATAGTAGAATGATCAACCATTACAAAAGCTCGCTGTAGCAACATGAACCAGTTGTTAACAAGTATACCACTTCACCTTTTACATTGTACATTGTATGCATTGCAAATAATCCCCACATACACCAAATCAGACCTTTATAGATGTATCAAACATATACATTAGACAAGATGTAGTTTTATTTAATTTATTTGTAGTGAATAATTAATATAATTTAACTGATTATTTTTAAAAATAGATAATAAATATTTTTAAAATTTTTAAAATTAAAATTTAGTTTAATTTTAAAATTAATTCTAAGATTTAAAAATATTTTTTTGATTAGTTTTTTTATATGATTAATAATTCTTACCTCAATAATACATCATTTCACATAGAAATAGAATTCTAGATTTAAATACTTATTTTTGTAAAATATATATACACATTTTGGTGACATGATTATTAATTTACTCTATGATTGATTATTCAAATTTAAAGAACAATATACCTAATTGAACTCAAAAATACAAAAGTAGGCATGCAAAATAATTTTTGATTTTATTGAAGTTAGAATTTAATGTAATTTTAGAAAATATTAAAATAATTTGGATGCAAAGAAAAATAATAGAAAATTTAGTTATATATATATTCTTAATTTATTCTAAAATTATAATTAATAATTGTTGAATTATTTTAAAAATAAAATTTAGATTTAATTTAATTTATTTGCAGTAGATAATTACTATAATTTAAATGATTATTTTCAAAACTAGATAATAAATATTTTAGAAATTTTAGAAATTAAAATTTAGTTTAATTTTATAATTAATTCAAAGCTTTACAAATATTGTTGTGATTTGATTAATAATTTCTTATGATTAATAATTCTAACTCTAATAATACTTCATTTCACATATAAATATAATTCTAAGTTAAAATACTTATTTTGGTTTGTAATATTTTTCATTAATGCCAAATTTATAAACTAAGATTAAGACATTAATAATTCTTACTCTAATAGTACTTAATTTCACATACAAATAAAACTATATACTAACTTTTCTTTGTTTAATATATTTATCATTAATGTCAAATTTATAAACTAATATCAAGAAATAAATAATCTTAACCCCAAGATTTATACTAGAACTCTAATTGAATCCTAAACCTGATTCAATTAGGGTTATGATTACTATTTAATTAGAACCATTCAATCTCTCAAAATTTGACTTTTTATTTTGGAATTATTATCAAATTAGATATGTCCTAAGCCTTTGATAAGTTGACTTAGCAACTTC
>VDFB02192367.1:0-22717 GCA_007258455.2 Sequoia sempervirens | reverse complement strand
CTCAGGAAGCAGAATTGGATCTGGAAGGTGTGCTAAACTTGAAGTCCAATACTATTCCAAGAGGAATGGTACAGCTGGAGAGGATTTTCGATATGGACAAAATCAGGGATCAGGAACATGAATCTAAGAAAGAATCTATCAGTGGGCAGTGTGACACTCACAATGTAGGCACTGAAGATGATGTAAGGAATGTTTTCATTGGTAAGATTTGTACCCCTGAAGAAAGACAGGGAATAATCAGAGCCCTATACGACTTTCCAGACATAGTGGCCTGGGGTTATGAAGACTTGAAGACTTACGATACATCCATCATAACTCACACTATACCTCTCAAGCCAGAGGCTAAGCCTTTTAGACAGAGGCAGAGACCTATTAATGCGCTGTTGGAGCCACTCATACAGAAGGAAGTTCAGAAACTGCTCTCCGCTAGAATTATATTTCCTGTCAGGCATTCTACTTGTGTGGCAAACCTAGTGCCAGTTAGAAAAAAGAACGGTGAAATTAGGCTCTGTGTTGACTTCAGAAATCTGAACAGGTCATCTGAAAAGGATAATTATCCAGTTCCCTCGTTGGATGAAGTGTTGCAAGTGGTTAATGGATCGCAGATGATGTCCTTTCTGGACGGCTATTCAGGATATAATCAGGTGATGGTCCAGTATGAGGACAGACACAAGACTGCCTTTACGACCAAGTGGGGAACTTTCGCCTACAGGAGGATGCCATTCGGGCTTATCAATGCAGGAGCCACGTTTCAACGAGCTATGGATATCGCTTTCAAGGACATCATAGGAAAGTGCATTATCATTTACATGGATGATCTGACTGTTTTCTCCAAAAGCAGAGGGGATCATATCTCAGATCTGCGTAAGGTGTTCCAGAAGTGCAGGGAATTCGGCATCTCTTTAAATCCCAAGAAGTGTATTTTTGGGGTTACAGAGGGTAAATTGTTAGGGCACGTAATATCAGAAAAGGGCATTGCTATAGATCCAGAGAGGGTGGAAGCCATCCTAAGAATTCAGCCGCCTGCCAGCAAGAAAGAGATGAAATCTTTCTTTGGTAAGATTAATTTTGTCAGGAAATTCATCACTGGATTTGCTGAGATTGTCAAGCCACTAAATGCTATGTTAAAACAAGATGCCAAGATCGAGTGGACCACAGAAGCGAAGCAGTCCTTTGCAGAGATTAAGAGAGCCATTGCTGATGCTCCAGTGTTGGTGAGTCCAGACTATAGTAAACCGTTCTATATTTATTCCTTTGCTTCAGACCACTCATGTGCTGGAATGCTGACACAAAAGTCTGATGAGGGGAATGAGCATCCTATCGCTTTCATGAGCACGCCATTGAAGGATGCTGAGTTGAAATACCCATATGTGGAGAAGCAGGCATATGCCCTTGTTCGAGCAGTAAAGAAATTTAGGCACTATATCCTCAGAAACAAGGTGTTTGCCATTGTTCCTGATTCTGCAGTTAAGTTATTGCTGATGCAGAATGAGTTAGGGGAGCGCAGAGCTAAATGGGTAACCATGCTACAGGAGTATGACATTGAGATCCAGCCCATGAGGGGTCGTGGTAAGATAGGACTCACCTGCACTCATGGCGCGCAGGATAGGTCCCGGACTGTCTCCGTCGGTAATTATGACGCTTGGAGCGTGCTTCTTCAACGGATGGTTGGTAAGCGCGATGATATAGTTTTATTATTTGGTCAATCACAGCTCCCTCGGACGCTTAAATGCGCATGCAGGCGGCCTTGGAGACTCCAGGTGCGATGGTTTCATACAAAGCGTGAGCCGGCCCTAAGAAGAATCACTAAGGTATTTACTTTTTAAGGCTTGGAAAACAGGAGGCAGAAAGAGTAATAAATGAATTTCATGAGAAATATGGCACTGGTCACGGTTCTGCTATTGCTACTACGAACCAGATTTTATGGGCAGGATACTACTGGCCTACACTATTCAAGGATGTTCATCATCATGTTCGGACCTATCACACTTGTCAAGCTGCAGCGACACGGGAAAGGTGTGCAGCGCTCCCGCTCCAGTCTGTTATTGAGGTAAAACCTTTTGCTCAATGGGGTATGGATTTCATCGGCCCCATCAACCCACCATCTTCTGCTGGACACAGGTATATTCTCACCATTACTGATTATTTTACAAGGTGGACCAAAGCATTTGCTTGTAGGCAGTGTACATCAGAAGTAGTAATCGATTTCTTAGAATCTGCCATTCTCAATCGGTTTGGATGTCCTTTCGCTGTTGTGTGTGATAATGGTCCTGCCTTTGCATCTTTGAAATTCTCAAACTGGGCTTTTGATCATGGCATTGTTGTTAAGTTTGCATCTAATTATTATCCCCAGGGGAATGGTCTAGCTGAATCCTCTAATAAGAACCTGTTGACTGTTATCCGAAAACTGTTAGAGAGGAACCCAAAGGATTGGAATACCCAGCTTAGGTTTGCTCTTTGGGCCGATCGTACTCGGGTTAAGTCCTCCATTGGTACCTCTCCTTATCATTTAGTGTACGGTCTGGAACTAGTTTTCCCTATCCAGCTCAAAATCCCAACTCTGCAGTTTATCAGCAGGTTTTATGACGAAGGGGATAGAAGGGAAGCGAGGTTAGCTGAATTGTTACATCTTGAGGAAAAACGGGATAATGCCCTTGAAAGATTCGCTAAACATCAGGGGGTATTCAAGCGATGGTTTGACAGGAGAGCTAAGGTCAAAGCCTTTAGGATTTCTGACCTTGTTCTGTATTGGGATAAGCCGCATGATCAGAAGGGTAGCCATGGTAAGTTTGATAGATTATGGCTTGGTCCTTACCAGATTGCTGAAATTCTGGGAGATAATGCCTTCCGTCTGAGGACTCTCACGGGAGAGGACATGCCACTGCCTGTTAATGGGCAGTATCTTAAACATTATTTCCAGTCTTGAGCTGTTCTCAGCTCCTTGCCCTGTAAATAGTTAGTTAGGTTGCTTTCTTTGCTTGTTTGTTTGTTTTGGTTCGGGTGGGTTTCCCTTTCGCTTTGCTGGCTTTGTTTGGTTAAAGTAGGTCTGCTTTGGTTTGTTTGTTTTGCTTTGCGTTGCTCTTGCTTTTGGTCTTATCTCCTTGTGGGATTGTGGGTGCATCTGTATGATAATGGTGACCAAGCAGGTCCAATGTTTCTGATATTTCCCTTACAAACTTTAATCTTTTTTCCAGAATGTTATGGTATGAATTCCGTTACCTATGTCACTTGTCCTTGTGGTAAGGCGAAGATTTTCTGGTCACTCTGCACAGGAATGTATTGGGGTCTTATACCTTTAATCTTTAAATATACCTGAAGTCGTAAAAGACCCTTATAAGGTCTGGACAAGTGAAAAATCTTTTTCTGCTCTAGTGCCACTGTGGTTCTCAGCCCTGAGTGTGAACTTCACTGTTCACAGGTTGAATAAGTTGAGTAAAAAGAAATATTCGTAAAAAAAAAAAGAAAAGAGAAGAAGCAAAAAAAAAAAAATGGATATTGAAAATCTTGAGGTTCGAATTCAACTCATCAGGGGGATCTGAATATCTCTGCCGGGGCTATAGACGCCTGGCTGGCAGTAGAGCTATGTTCAGGAGGATCACAGCGATAACCTCGTCGGGGCTATGAATGCCTGACTGGCAGCGAGGCTCTATCCAGGTTACTTTTAGGGTCAGAATCTTTACGTAGCCTGTTCATACCAAGTCTGGTTCTTTGCAACTGAAGGTAGGTAATATATGCACCTGCACACACTTGGACCCTGGTATAGGAATGTCTGAATGTCTGGGAGTTTCTTTGCTTTAACTTAGGGTGACGGCTGGGTACTTGAGTTGAAATCAGAGTTCTGGGTTCTTGATTCCAGTTTGTCATCGAAATGCTCAGGAGCATTTCCCCAGCAGAGTCGCCATTTGTTGTGCAGTTTTTGCACACACGCCCCACTTGGAGTGGGGGACCCCCTTTCTTTTTTGTGTCTTTGACCTTTGATTTTATTGGATTTATCATTTTGGGGTCTTGACATGTTGGTTTTGCTGGCTTCGCCCTTGCCTTGGGGTTGCAATTGATTGAAATTGGGTTTTTGGCCAAGTCCGGGTTTTCACCTGGATCCGGGATTTTCCGCCTCTGGCGGATTTCTCCGGCCCCGGTTCTTTGTCCGTCTCTTGCCGGATTCTCCGATTCCGGGTTTTTTCCTAACTTCGGGATTTTCCGGTCCAGTCGGATTTTCCCGGATTCCGTCAAAATCCCGATCTTCCTGATTTCCCCGGTTCCTGCATTTCCGCGGAATCCGTGTCTCCGCGCATTCTGGGATTCTCCGAAATTCCACTTGGGGCACGGGTTTCCGGACTTGTCAGAAACGTCTTTTCGCGCATTAATGGCTGAGGTATCTTGGTTCAGACGGGTATAAGGGCGAATTTAGGGCATTTTCTGATTCATTCCAACTTCGATTGCTTCCTTGTTTTCTGCTCTGGCGATTCAGAACTTTCGTTTGAGCTTTGAGGTTTGATCTTGGTTTGTTTGCGCGTGGATTGCTTGAGTGTTGCTGCCAGTATCTCGTTGCTTGGACGTGTTGTCACGTGGATTGATTTTCTAAGCTCGATTTCTGCTCGTCTTGATCCATGGTATGTATTCGTCGCCCTTCCGTTAGCTTGCATGGTGATTTGGGGTTTTCTTGTACTGGGCATTGTTGAATTTTGGGGTCGGCTCATGTTTTGACTTTGGGTGTCGTATTTATTCAGTCGGTTTGATCCGTTTTTTTTTTTTGAAGCCCATCTCTCGTGCCCTATGAGTTCCGTTTATCCGCTTGATTGCATATTTACACTTTAGACGGAATTCTGGGTCGTGTTGCTTAATTGTTTTGGGTGCGGGATGTGTTACCATGCGAATTTAGGGTTTTCTTGGTGTTTCGGTTAAAGCGATGATTTGATCTTGTGTTTGAATGACTTTCGCCTCGTTTTATGTTGGCTTCCCCGTCCTGTGAGGATTAGAGGGCTTTTAGGTAAATCCCGAACTGATATTTTAACCCTAAAAGCTTGCTCTGGTTTTAATGGCGGATATGTGGTTGTTCGATTTAGGGCATCGTCATTTTAGTATGGGATCCTTCCTTTGAGTGCTTCTGAGTGTTGGACCCTCTTTGCATATTCGAGTCTGGTGATTGTCGTCGGTTTTGGGTTCATTCGAGCTTTGATATTGAAGATCTTGTGGTCGCTCCTGTTTTGGTGCACGTTTTGCCATTTTTCGGGTTTCCGAGGCTGTCGCGGAATTTTTGGTCTCCCGGATTTTCCTGGTTTCCTTTTATTTCGCGGACAGGGTTAATTTCCGGTGCATTTGATGCTGTCCGCGAAAGTCCGTCCCATTCGGATTTTTCCGGATTTCCTGTCTGATTGCATTCTTTTGTATATTTCGATGAGGGAATTGATGGAGTGATTGTTAATGCCTATTTCTTGATTGCCAAAGAGTAAAATTGATGATTTTCCTTTGATTTCCGAGCATATTAATGATTTACATGGCTAATAGTGCTTTGGTGGCAGGAGTCCGTCTGGGTCGGATTTCTCCGGAATTCCGCCCCGAATGTATTTTCCCGGATTATACGATTTTCCCGGATTATTTGATTTCTCCGGATCTCGGAAGATTGGCAATTGGCATTTGGTTTTAATGGATTTGTATGATGTATGCTAACCTTTTGGATGGATATGAGCTTAATAATTAAATTCTAATAATAATTCTTGGATGTGCAGGCTGAATCAAGCAAAGTTGCTGCTGGGAAGTCCAAAGGTGGTGCGGGGGCATCTGCAGTTTCCGAGACAGAAAAATTGAGATTAGACATGAGGAGTCAGGTCCCAGAGAGTAAGATATCCTCCGTGTGGGCAGATGTGTCCGATACCAACGTTGGTGCCTGGCGTTACGAAGAATTCAAACAGAGAACAGCTGAGAAGGACCAATCGGCATTGAGGCAAGGGATGATGAACTCAGGGTTGGTACACGTGGCAGGGTTCCCTCCAGCAGTCCAGTGTTACGAGCTGATTTTGGAGTGTGCTAGGCAGTACGCCTTTGACACACAGATGGTAGTTAGTACTGAGGGACGGGTGTTGGCAAATTTCAGTCCAGCCTCCATTGCCCGAGCTTTCAGCATGCCGGATCTCCCCTCGGTCTGCGCCCTAAACATTGACACGGCTCGCACGTATTATGAGAACGAGCCAGTTAAGGCTCAACAGCTTATCAACTCATGGCTTGAGAAGCCCAAGTCTCACCACTCTAAGTTGCCCAAACAGTTGCACAGGGTGAAGTTCAGGCCAGATATTTATGATGCCATCACACTGTTGAGCAGGGTGGCCGGACTCAAAACTGCCGGGGTATTGGAAGGTTGGATGGTCCATGTGATCACCAAGATAGGCCAAGGAACGAATTACCACTGGGCAGGACTTATCAGTGCAGAAATAGATAGGCAACTGAGGAATGTTTTGGAAGGAAAGAAGTTTACCATGTCCTCCTTTGTTATATATATACTGGCCATCTCCTATCCCTACAAGGGACTGACTCCGGCAGGAACTATTGGACAGGACATTATCTATGAGGTCTATCCGGAATTGCACCTCGGACACGGAGATTATAGGAGGGCCAATGATGCCTTCACTATGCACATTACCCGGACCCTTCAGAATGCGGAGCACATCAGATTGTCCGATGGGGCTAAGGGGTTGATTAAGAATTATGGGGCCTGGTTCATCCAGTTCCCCACTTTCACTTATCTCCGGATTGATGGATGCCCCGTTGCTCCCTACAGATTGCCCAGGTATCCCACTGACCACATAGTGCTACTGGAGGTCGTAAGACAAATTTGTGAATTCGATACGGTGGTCAAGAGGGAGAAACATAAAACTGGTTTTGGAGGTGACTTCCCTCTTGGGATTGGCGTGGATGTGATGTGTCCTTCCATTCAATCAGCTCATACTGCAGGTGAGGAATTGGCAGCCTATGGATTCTCTTTCCATTCAAAGAGAATGAATTTTGACATCACCGGAGGGGCACAGAAAAGGGCTACCCGGGAATACAGGCACAAGGAGGACTTGGAGGACTACTGGGTCAACATCAAGGATGACCTTGATGCACGAAGGAAAAGGTATTCCCGGCTGCCAGTAGAGGCAATTAGGCAGTACAATGTGAAGCTGATTCCAGATCAGCTGGAGGATGATGGAAAACTGGTCCAGGACCATGTCTATGAACCCATCAAGGATAGGTCAGTAGCGGATATTGACTGGAATGAGCCTGAGGTGACAGAGTTGGAGGACTTAATGGCTCCGGTGCTAAAATTTACCTTTGCTTGGATCAAACATGAGGTCTGGGTGTTGGAAAATGCCAATGTTCCCCTCACTTTCGACCTGATGGGGAATCTCAACCCCATGTCCACTTCAGAGGAATCCGGGGAAGAGGACCCCAAAGGGAAAACAGCCAAGGCCTCTCCTTTCAAAATCAAGGTCAGAAGCCCTAAGGGGACTCAACCTGCAGCAAAAAGGAAACCTATCGGCAAACGCAGGTGGAAGACCCTGACTATCAGCAGGTCCTCGGACGAGGAGGAGGTGGAGAAAGCTGAGGAGGAGGATGTTCCTCCACCGCCCAAGAAGGCCAGAACTACAAGGGTGGCGAAAAAGAAAGGCCAAACGACTTCGGAAGATGAGCCTCCAGTTGTGGATGTAGAAAGCTCCGGAGGGGAGAAGACCAAAGTATACACCAGAAGATCCAGAACTCCGTCCCCAAAGGATGCTGCACAGCCAAAGGTTTCTTCTCCAATATCGCCAGCCACTGAACAGGACAAGCCTGTCTCTCCTCCACAGGGTGTAACAGAACCGGTAAATCCGGATGAGCAGGAAATCAGCGGAGAGGCAGAGCCGTTTAAAGAAGGGGCATTATTCAGTGAGGCTGCCGAGCTCGAGGTAGAGACAGAAGAAAGGCACACTTCTCCCTTGGTGCAGTATGAGGACTCTCCGGAGAGTGAGAAGGGCCGCGGATCGCCAGAACCAGAGAAAAGCATCCCCGCTGGAACTCCATCGCCGGTGCTTCCTGAGTTGGGATTTGAGGAGACGGACCAAGGTGAACAACCCCCAGAGAAAGATGATGACAAGGCAACAGAAGAAGGAGAAGTCGAGGTGGCGGTAGCAGAAGAGGAGAAAGCCACAGAGGACCCGGGGAAAACTGACACAGAAGGAATCCGGACGGACCCTGTAGCCCCGGACTGGTTAGAAAAAGAAATAGCGAGGAAGAAACAGGTGATAGTGGAGGACACTCCTCTCGACTGGGATGCAATGTTATCTCAGATTGGAAAGGGGAAAAAGAAGAAGGCTGCTAGGATAATTTCCCGGGTGGAAAGGGATGAGGTGCATAACCGTGTAGTCCACATCGCCATCCCTGTTGCAGATAAAACAAGAGATGAGGTAGTAGGCCAGGATTACAGTGTCCAAACCATTAACCTTGGGCCAGCTTCCCTAGAACAAGACATTGAGGAATTCGAGGGGTCAAGTGCTGTGATTCTGGATAGATTGAAGAAGGAGACTCAGACAAAGAGAGAATTGAAAAGGGAAAATGAAAGGTTGAGGAAAAGCTTAGAAGAGGTCATGAAACCTCTACAGTCCCTCCATCCGTCCTCCTCTTCTACTCCCGGATTTCTGCCGAAGGAAACAATTTCTGGCATAGAGAAGATGAAGGCTTCCACACAAGCTGCCATAGACTGGTTAATGAGTGTTCGGACACAAGGGGATGAAGCTATTAAGGAGATCCTGTCTGTTGGCAAGGATGCAGTCCGAGGAAAGGAGCTGGTGGAAAGCATCCTTTCTCAGGATATGAATGATGTCGATTCTCTGTTGCAGAAGACAAAGATTATTCTGGGGCATGGCAGGGAACAATTGGGCAAGGATGGAATTCTTCCCTCTTCCAGGTTGGATGAACCATGGGAATGGTTCGAAGCATTACAGATCAGGCAGGGAGCCCTGAAAAAGATAAAGAAACGAAGAAAAGCCATTGATGCCGACCTTACTGCAATCTATGATGGTTGCATTGCATTTTTTGAAGTGATGACAGGGAGGAATAAGATGGCTCCCAAGTACCTGAGTTTGGATCAATTGAAGGAATGGTGGCATGAGGTTTATGCCCCAGATTCTGATGAGGTTGTCACTGGCCATATGCTTGATGATGCGGCTACATATTTGGCAATAATAGATAGATACCTGACCAGCAGAAAGGATTGGAAGGGGACCATTGAGCGGTCCAATGATGGGATTGAGTCAATTAAATGCCGGCTCAAAGTTTTGCCATTGCCACCTGTTGCTGAGCTGGAGGGAGTTTTCTCGAGGGTCCAAGGGTCACCAGCGCGGAGGAAAGACAAAGGAAGTGGCAATTAAGGTTTATCTCGAGATTTGTGCTTCCCTATTATCATAGGGCATACATTGGACCGGACTTCCTTGGAAACTGTGCCTTGGCCGACTTGGATGATGGCATTGAATGTGTGCCTTAGTTGTTTCCTTGGCCGACCTGTTTTGGCGGTTTTTATTTTTTTTGTAAAATGTTTGGCTGGGCCGACATGTTCTGGAAAAAATTTGATAAATAGGCATTTTTGCCTTATTGTAAGGGACAGTTCAGAAGATTTTGATAGTAGAGATTAGCAAGAGCAATAGTTAGAGTTTTAGAATTTCTTGAAGCAGATATCATATTCAGAACAGTTGAATTGTTGCAGCATTTGATGATTAATACAATTGGAGACATTGTGGTTTTACTGGTGAAATCCTTTGTGTTATCTCATCTTGCATGGTTCTCTTGTTCTATCTTTTACATTGCTTGAAGATCTAGGGTTTATTATTCAGAAATAAATTAGTTTAGTTAGATAAATGGTGTATGTGATTTCATATTTGGAATGTTGGTAGCTATCTTTGGTCTATACTCCCAGTAACTATCTGATTGTAGTAGGCTGGTGAAGTCAACCTGGACCATATATTCAAATGTGCTTAAGTTCGGTTGTAGATGCAAGTCTATGATTTGAAAATCTATATTCCTCAGAAGATTGCACTGTTTCTGTAAGATCGCTTCGTGGGTCGAACAGGAATTGGTTATTTGAGATAGGTCCATTCCAAATATATGTCATTTGCATTGCTTGTCTGTTCAGTAATTTAGATTTTATTACCTTCCCTGCATCCCTATCTTTTGCAATTTCTTTATTATTCGGTTAGATTTAGGATTCAAGATCATCATATTGTTAGATCTGGCAAATTGAAAAGGTTTAGTTTGCTTGTAGTAAGGTCCGATTGTGATTACCAGCAATTTCACATTTCATCTGAGTTGTTTTATGCATTGTTATGACCTAACACCCGAGAGACCTTGGGGTGATTTTCAGTAATTCATTATTGGAGATTACCTTTCAAGAGAGATAGGATTTTGTATTCTGTCTGAGTTGTTGCTGTGCAGAAAACACCATCAACAATAGGGATGTTGAGGATTATTTTGGTTTTAAAATGCTAACCATATGCAGATTTTCACATCCACAAGTGTCTTTCAATGAATTTGAGAAGAGATTTGTTAACAAAAAGTCACTCCATATGGTAGTGAATGCAAAAATGTGTTTGAGAATCACCTTGTATGTTATACTTCTCAAACCTTGGCACCTCGAATCCTATAGGTAATAGGTTAGAAATGACATTCAAGGATAAAATGTTGCACATATAATGTGGAGAAATAATTGGCTAAGTATGAGTGTTAGTCATAGAGGTGATTTGGCTTTGTAGTTATCCAATATTTTGCATTAGTTAGTTGATGACATGATCAGTATTATGTATAAAATTATTCTAAAAAATCCAAAAGACAATTTAGTAGAAGGAGGAATCATGGCCATGGGTTTAGTAGTCACAATGTGTATGATGAAGATTATCATTGACATGGAAAGTTGTGTGCAAGTAATATTTGAGTAAAAATATATTGTGTTTTTGAAAAAGGAAATGTAGGATGGGACATTATTTTGGATAGTGTGCACCAATCCTACATATCTATTCCACTTCAATGAGGATGTCTTTGGCTATAAAATATTATAATTGGTATAAATTTTGATCTAAACAATATATTTTAGAATCAGATGCTTAAATATTAGCCTCATGATAAAATCCCACATAAACACAAGGAGAAGTGTTGAATGGGAAAGCAAGGTCTAAAATTATTAAAGGTGGTGATTGAAATATCCTAGTAGTGAATTATTCTCCAAAAAAGTTAGGACTAGTATAGATTGGTGTTGTGAATGATCTTGAGTGTGCCATATCATATGTGTGAAGGCTTATCTAAACTATATTACTTGAATGGAGATATTGGATTGTAAAAATCCTAAAAGAGTTTACAACACACAATATAAACTATTGTATAGATAATGAGGGAAAAATACCTTTTTAAAGATTTTCTAGTTTTCTATTTTTAAAAGATTAAAAAATATATGTTAAAGTGGTGAGTACAAAAAATTTGATAGATGGAAATTTTATTCCTGCAAAGAAAGAGTAAATTTTCTTGAGAATAAATCCACTTATTACATTGGGATGAATCAACAACTTTAAAATTGTTTATGTTGTCACCTAGAAATGCGCCCTATGCAAATTTTACAAAAACTGAGCTTTCTAGAGCAACATGGGATCATTTCAAAGCTGTGGGTCACCTATTATTGAAATGAACCTACAGAGAAGGCCAGCTTCCTTTGGGTATCACCTAAACTAACTATCTTGTAAAGAGAAAGAGAGAAGGAATACATGAATGAAACTAAACTATGGTGATACACCAAGTTTGATGAGATCAATGGAATACTTAGAATGCACTTGAAATTTGTCAATGATCAGAAGGACACACATCAAATTCTATGAGTTACACATTAATATGTGACAAACAGGCTTGATACACACACTTTTTCAATAAAGGAAAAGACTTTCACAGAATGGAATCCATGTGTGATTATGTAAACACAACTTTATGATTCATATAATGGTGCTTTTTACAAAGGAGGGAATGAAACATCTAATAAAGTTATAAAGGAATGAAAAGAATTCACAAGATAACTTGATTATTAACCTGAAATGCACAACACTTTGTGAGAACAATGATGGGAAAATTGAAACATCAACAAAGGCCAAGACAGCTCTGTAATTTATATTCCAACGTCAAAGTGAGTTACAAAACATACACTAGCTGAGAGAGGATTGCTCAAAATCACTAACTCTTCTGAATGCATTATTTGAACTCCTTACAAAAAGGAAAAAAATGCCTTATATATCAAACTATGTGTCAGCCCCTTAGGGCTTACAAAAATATTAGTCTCTGAAAAAAAACTATCCTAAGATCTTTTTATTGAATTAAATGTTGCACCCTGCGTGTCCTTGTTGTGTGTGTCGGTGAAGAGTTACTGCTTGGAGAAGCTCTTTAGATCTTTTGAAGCTACCAGATGCATTTACTTTTGGTCCTTGTGTCCACCTACCGAATCCCCTTGTTGAGCGCCTTGAATGCTCCTGAGTTCAGAACAAATACACGTTGATTCAAATTTTGTCTTCTCTTGGCACTAGTCAAGCTTCCAATGATTCACTCGTAGCTCTCCCTGATTGGCTGGGCACATTACACGCAGATCCTTCGAATGGTCAAAACTTCCTCTGATCAGAATCGCATCTCGGCGAGACACTAGAAGTGTCTCACCAATGCGATTATGCCCCTTGAAGCTATTGGCACAACATGTGAGAATCGGTGATAGTTCTTATCGAGCCCAAGAATCATATCGATATCACTGAAGCCATCAACAAGACACAATTCTATCACTGAGACATCATGTCGAGATTTCCATTCTTTAGCGAAGGCATTCTATTTTGGGGAGACCCTCTATTCGCTAAGACTTTTACAAATCGGGAAGACTTCATGGCGAAGTCTTCTAGTCAGGTCGATGCACAAGATGTCGTCGAGACTTTGGCCTGTCAGCCAGACTAGTGTTTGTCGCTGAGACTCATGCCAAACTCCTCCATTCTTTCTGAGCCCATCGCTGTCACCGAAAAATTCCTAGGTCACTGAGACCTCTTGGCGAGCTCAAATTGCCATGCCAAAGACTTCAACATAAAGCGCTATTAGTGAGACATGTTAGTTTCGCTAAGACATCATATCGAGCTCAATAGGTTGTCTTGAATGAATGCAGTCGGTGTGACTTTCTCACGTCAGCAAGACTTCTTACCGACAGTATTACTTCCAGCGAGAGCTTCCTTGATGACTTTAAACCAACTGCTTTTGGCAAGACTTGTACTCTTCGATGGGACCTTTCACCGAGCACTATAGATTATCCCAAAGCCCGTGGTCACCATGAGTCTCCCCGACTGATGATTGAATGGCCTATTGGCCAAAGAATTCCACATGATAAGAGGTCATACCAAACCCCTCTTGAGATAGCAATAGGCTCCGCAATGAAAGTGTTTGGCAAGACAGAAACTAGGTCACAGTAACCTGTTCAAAATAGAAAGTATCAAAGCTACCCTTCAGCCAGACAACGAAGATGTCATACTGACTTGGCTCTAATGAAGGCTTGAGCTTGTAATTATTGAGGCATATTTCCAACAAAGCGGGTCTCCCAACTGAATTCCCTATGAAATTTCATCAAATGCATGAACTAACCCTCAATTAAAATATCCCATTTGGCCCTTATGCGAATTCTCCATTTGGCCTTCTCGAACCTCTGTCACATGATTTATCCTGCCTGATTGAGCCCATGGGTGAAAATTAGGTAACATTTCTAGCGACCTTTGTTGGATGTTTGCCTACTAAACATGAAGACTAGTAAAAGCGCAGAGCCCTTGTAGTTCGACAAAAGGCGGACGACTGACCATGATGGAGATTTCGATGGATGACCAAGATAGGATGGAGAACAGGAGAAAAGTGGACAATATAGATCAATGATGGATGGAACCTCGGGGGCAGATCAAATGATCGACCTTGCCTACGTGAAAGCGCAAGGGCAACGTAGTTTGACAAAAGGCCACAGACAAGTGATGGATGAAAGATGATGAGATAACCCTAGATAAGGGGTTAAAATGACGGAACTGACATGATGGAACAAGATAGACCTATTGGATTGGATTGGATTGGATTGGATTGGAGGATAGTGACTATATAAAGCTCAAGGATGGGATAGTTATCCAAATCATCAAAGATGAAGTGGGCGAATGACATGCCATATAGATGAATGATGAAGTGATGAACGATGAGATAGGAAAGATGTGCAAAAGAAGCAGAAGTGAGGGCGATGAGATAAAGGGCATTGGGTTGCATGGAAGGAGGCCTATAGCCAAATACCAATGACAAGGGATTGTGAGATGGGATGAGGATAAAGATGAAAGAAAGGATGAAGGATGGGAGGGATTGTTTGGATGGATAGGAATATAAGGATTGGGAGATGAAAGGGATGCTAGTATAAATGGATATGGAGACAAGGATGGGGAGATGGAAGGGATGCTAGTATAAATGGATATGAAGATAAGGATGGAGAGATGGAAGGGATGCTGTGATAGATGGATAGGGATATAAGGATTGGGAGATGAAAGGGATGTTAGGATAGATGGATACGAAGATACGAATGGGGAGATGGAAGGGATGCTATGATAGATGGATAGGGAGATGAAGGGGTGTTGTGATAGATGGATAGGGACGAAGGATTGGGAGACGAAAGGGATGCTAGGATAAATGGATATGAAGATAAGGATGGGGAGATGGAAGGGATGCTGTGATAGAGGGATAGGGATATAAGGATTGGGAGATGAAAGGGATGCTAGGCTAAATGGATATGAAGATAAGGATGGAGAGATGGAAGGGATGTTGTGATAGAGGGATAGGGATATAAGGATTGGGAGATAAAAGGGATGCTAGGATAAATGGATATGAAGATAAGGATGGAGAGATGGAAGGGATGCTGTGATAGAGGGATAGGGATATAAGGATTGGGAGATGAAAGGGATGCTAGGATAAATGGATATGAAGATAAGGATGGGGAGATGGAAGGGATGTTATGATAGATGATGTCTCCAAAAACTATGTCACAAAGGAAGCAGATGCCCCCACTCTAGATATGTCATATACGAGGAGGCATGAGGGATGGGAGATGAGTGGATGGGAAGATAAAAGAGATAACTAGAGGTGGATAGGATGAGTGACCAAGGAATATGATAGAGCATGAAGGGAATGTATACCAAGAGGTGCCCAAAGCATGTATAGATAGGTTTCCCTATTTTGATCAAGATCACAAGAAGGATGGATGGAGGGGAGATAAATGGGATATGATGGTAGGATGCAGAAGATAGGTGGGATGGAAGGGTTTTATGAAGAGGACAGGTGCATAGCGGGAATGCATATCAGGAAGTTGCCCCCAAGTGCATATGGGGATTTATGCATGATGCCTGTTTGCCAGGTTTTCATCATGGTACTTATCCAAGGCGCTTGTTTGCCAAATTTTCACCATTGGATGAATTATTTCTCTTTACTATTTATTATTTTTAACGTTTTTTCAATTTTTTATTTATTTATTTATTTTTATTTTTATTTTTTGAATTTTGGATAGTAGGGGGATGAAAATGGATAAGGATATGGATATGGATGAAGGACTCAAGCATCAAGTTCTATACGAGGTAGTAAGAGCCCATGTTCAAACTGACTATTAGATGTTGGTACAACCTTAGGATAAATGGATTATGCTAGAGGATGAATTAGAGGGATTTAATGGGGAAGGTACAGGGGATAATGGGTGGGATGTTGAAAATGGTATGGATAGAATGATGGGGTGGATATGTGATGGGGATATGTGTTCAGGACCAACATTGGCACATGTGGTGGTGGAGGTGAACAGATAAGAGGATTAAGGGATGTAGAATGTGTGGATAATAGAAGGGATGGGGTGGTGAAATTTGGAACATAAGGACCCAAAATAGACTTAGGAGAAAGGGGTGTATGACTAGCTTTTGGATTAGCAACTTTGGATGTTCTTATAGATTTTTCATTTGATTGCATTGCATATTTTTTCTTTGGGATCCACATGGTTGTGATCTTTGCTTTGGTAGGCCTTTGTGGCCTATGGATTTGATTTAGATTTAAATTTTTCTTCTCTTCACCATGTCTTTTGGAGGGGACATGGGGAGCCTTAGATTCATGTGGATGTTTGAATTTATGCATGTTTTCTTTAACATCCAAAGTGCATTTAGTAGCCATGGGATGGATGTGAAGAGGATGATGTGGAGCGACGAAGGTAGGAGTATGGGGATTATGTGTAGACGGAGGATGTGCAGGTATGTGCCTTTGTTGATCCTGATTAGGATGTTTATGATGGATGACATGGATAGGCATTGGATGGATAAAAGGATGAGATGGAGAAGGTGATTTTGGGATATACGGACCCAAAGTAAATGGAGTGGGTGGAGGGACATAAGGACCCAAGATGGATGGAGTAGATGAAGGATGGGATATGGTGGATGGAGGGATGTAAGGACCCAAGATGGAGGGAGTAGATGAAGGAGGAATATGGACGGTGGTTTTGAGGCGATACAATAGAGGAGGAAGGATGGCAACATATGATTTGGTGGAGCGATGGAAAGAGCCTTTATTTATTTTGGAAGAGGCTTATTGAGGAT
This sequence comes from Sequoia sempervirens, assembly GCA_007258455.2. Lineage (NCBI taxonomy): Eukaryota > Viridiplantae > Streptophyta > Pinopsida > Cupressales > Cupressaceae > Sequoia > Sequoia sempervirens. Next base: position 6,077 of record VDFB02192367.1, on the reverse strand, counting down.
GTCTAGAGGTTGTACCAACATTTTTATATTACGAGTTATGAGTAGTACATCCAAGACCTTGTGGATACAAATGTTCTTTAGCTTGGATGGGCTCTATAATACCTTGCTCATGAAGGCCTAAACCTTTTCCTTGGTAGTTCATCCTCTTGAGCATTCGATCTAGGGCAGGATTTTTGTTATTCTGGAAGAATGATGCGAGTTCATTATTAGGTGGAAGGGGAGGGTTGGTGTATATACTTTGTTTTTCTTCTGCGAGGAGACCACCATGGAAGAATGTGAGAGTACCAAGGGGATATGCAAGCGGTTTAGGTATAGCAGTTTTAGGTGATGATGGGGGATCATGAGAGGGAGATGGTGGGATAGTAGCATGTGGATAGGTGATATCAGGAGAGGGATTAGGGGATATGATAGGATTTGGATTTGTGGTAGTGGACTCATGCGATGGAGATGGAGATGGAGTGGTGGAAGATTGAATGACAAGGGGATCATGGGATGGAACGGATGGGGGACTATGATCTTGAGGTGGACTAGATGGGATGGTAGGATCTTGATCTAGAGAAGGGGATATGTTGACATGCTTTAGATTAGGCTCTTGGCATGACTCATCGTGTGTGGGAGGCATGATAAGGGAATCTTGGTGGGGCTCTTCAAGTGAAGAAGATGGAAGGATGGAGGATTCAAAATATTCCTGGGAATGGATACTAGGAGTGGAAGGAGTGGATTGGATTTGGATATCTTCGATGGATTGGGTAGATCTAGGAGTAGAGGGAGTGGATTGGGATTGGGTGTCTTCGATGGATTCGGTGGTTCTCATAGTAAGAGATGTGGGTTCAATGGATTTAGTGGGTTCAATGGTTTCAATGGTTTGATCAGTGCTAGGGGTGGTAACAACAATGATAGGTGTGGTATGAAGAAGGCTTTCATCACTAGTTATCGTGGATGATGGATTGGGATGGCATAGTTCCATGACTTCAAGATGCGGAGTTGGGGGTGGCTTCTTTGTAATGAGTCCTTGGAGAACTTCTGAAATGAGAGACTTGCATATGGTTGGCTTGGCTAGGGTGGCAGAAATGGATGAGGGATTATGGATTGTAGGACTATGAGTAGATGGGGGATTAGGAGTGGATGGAGGACTAGGAGTAGATGGATGAATGGGATTAGATGTAGGACTAGGAGTAGATGGAGGACTAGGATGGGATGGATGAATGGGATTGGATGGAGGACTAGGAGTAGATGTATAAATGGGATTGGATGGAGGGTTAAGGTAAGGATATTGGGTTAAGGTAAGGATTGAATTAAGATAGGGGTACATGGATTGTGGATTAGCACAAGAGGATATAGGTGGTGTAGTGGGACAAGAGGATGTGGGGGATGAATTATAATAAAGGTATTGGGATGGTGGATTAGGATGAGGATATGTGGATGTAGGATTAAGGTAAAAGGGTGTGGATGTAGGATTAAGATAGGAAGGTACGAATGTAGGATTAGAGTGAGTAGATTGGCATGGAAGATTAGGGTAGTGGGTATATGCGGATGAATGATTTAGATAGGAGGATGTGGATGGGGGATTAGGATAGGGGTATTGAGATGGTAGACTAGGATAAGAGGATGTGGGTGTTGGATAAGAGGATGATGTAGATGAAAGGTATGATGGATATGACGGATATCCCTTGTCAAAGGTAGCAGAAGCAACATGATTAGGCATGGACGAAGACATAATGGGAGAACTCAAGGGGGTGATTGGATTTTGGAAAGCGGGTAGAGAAAGCTTACTAGAGATGATAGTGTCAATGGGATCTATGTCGTATACCTCTTGATCAACAAGACTTTCGTTATCGTCATCAATGCAATTAGGGTTTCCCTTGATTACTATTGATGGAGGATAAGGATTCATGATGATGAAAGCATAAATAGAATGGATCAAAGATTTTGGATGGAGATGGATGAAAGCTCAAATTGGGATTTAATTCAAGCTCAGATGAGGATTTGGATTAAAGCTCAGATTCGGATGATTGGATGATGTGATGGGATTGATTTTGATTTTGATGGGATTCAGTAGATGGATGATTGGATAGGGATGTGATTGGATCAGATTGGATAAGATTGATTGATGATTGATTGATTTAAAGCACAAACAGATGATTACGACACCGAATCCACCTTGAGATTGAAAGTGAATTGATAGGTCCGATGGTGATGATTATCTTAGGATGGATGACAATCCTAAGTAGGTGCTGATGATGATGATTGGATTCAAACACCTAGGTCAATTTGGAAAATAACTTCTGAAATGATGTTCAAGGGATTTGGATGGGGAAAATGATTGATTGGATTGGGTAGATGAATGGTTGGATCAGGTAGATGATTGGATGAATTTGATTAAAGGTCTAGATTGGTTTTATTGGAGAGGATTAGATGATTGGATGATGTTGATTGGATGGTTGTGATTGGATGAACCTAATAGGATTGGTGTGCTTGGATTGATTAGATCATTGGATGAATTTGATTAGAGGATTGGATTGGTTTGATTATATAAGAAGAAACAAAAGGTACCACTAGATAGAGCTTGAAAAATTAATCAATTTTAGTTTTTGGACGAAGTCGATCCGATGCACGGTTTGTAAATGATGGCCCCGGGAAGTTAGGGGCGTATCTACCCCGCGATGCAAGGCGTGGCCGCCCTGGGATAATAAAATGCTTGATAGGTGGAAATGGAAGGCACCACTAGATATAGCTTGAAAAATTAAGCAATTTTGGTTTTTGGACGAAGTTGATTCGACGTACGGTTTGTAAATGATAGCCCCGGGAAGTTAGGGGCGTGTCCACCCTATGATGCGGGGTGTGGCCACCCTAGGATGATCAAATTCTTGATAGGTGGAAATGGAAGGCACCACTAGATAGAGCTTGAAAAACTAAGCAACTTTGGTTTATGGATGAATTCGATCCGATGCACGGTTTGTAAATGATGGCCCCGAGAAGTTAAAGGGGCGTAGTCAACTTTCTGCAGCAAAACAGGGGCGCTTCCGCCTTTCTGCAGCAAAACAGAGGGCGCTTCCGCCTTTCTGCAGCAAAACAAGGGTGCTTCCACCTTTTTGTGCTGATTATGAGTGGTGTTTGGTGATGTAAATGGTAAAATTATGGTGTTTTTTAGGTGAGGATATGGACTTTTGAATGGATTAGGGAGAGATTAAAATGAATGGGTGGATTGAAGATAATTGTGGAGAATGTATGGGGATTTAGAATGGTTGAACGAAAGTTTGGAATAATGAGATGGAGGTTTAAACAGATCAAATGGAGGTTTTTGGAGGTTTAGAGTGACAAAACGAAGGCTTAGGATGATGAGATAATGGTTGGGAATGGTTAAATGATGGTTTAGAGGCTAAATGGATGCAAATGGGGTGATTTCGGGTGTTCAGGAGGGCAAATTCGCCCCTTTGCAGTAAACCAGGGGCGTAATCGCCTTTCTGTGGTAAAACAGGGGTGTAATCGCCTTTCTATGGTAAAACAGGAGCGTAATCGCCTTTCTGCGGTAAAACAAGGGCGTAGTCACCCTTCTGCGGTAAAAATAGGGGCGTAATCGCCTTTCTGCGGTAAAACAAAGGCTTGGTTTATGGCAAGGACTTTAAAATGACAATGATAAGGCCAAATCGTCAAAAGTTCACTGGTTTCTCATAAGAAAACACTCTCAAGCAAATACAACCCTATGATTAGTGTTAAGGGTATGGCCAAAGTGGTCTTAATCTAAGATGCACAGGGTATCTAAGGAGTCCTCGATATACTCTCAGTATGTGAGGCACAACCGTGAACACCAGCCCGTCATAAGCGTGAGTCGGGAACCCCAGCGAGATACTGAAGGGCTCGGACCAACTCTTCACGTCTATCTAGGTATCACCCTAGCTTCGACACTCTGCCAGTGCAGCGTGTTGGATTGGGAGATGCGACTGGCTCCCCCTTTGTATACCTATTTGATGCAGTGGTTGGAATCATCCCCTTAAGGGTGATGAATGTAAGTTAGAAAAAATCCAACTTCACGGACCACGAAGATCACACTGCATGCAAATAACCTATCCGCAGAGAAAGAAAGATGGGGGAACAAACAAGCAAAGGTACTTTCTGAAAGCTGAAAAATGTATTCATCAAGAAGATAGAAATTACAATGATGAAGATCATATAAAGGATATTGTGTAACCCTAAAGAAACCCTAATAGGTAGAAATTTACTAATTAATATAATTATTAAATGTCACAATATGTAAACTAAAGTGAAATATTAAGAGAGGAATAAAGGTAACTTAATTAACATAATTAAGTTAAAACCTTTACTCTAACACCCCCCCTTAAGATGGGCAAGTTAACTGACTGAGCCTGTGCAAAGCAAGGTAACTACAGTGCAGAATGTAGAGCTGGGTTAGGCAGCAGGGCGTTGGTACCCAATTACAACCAAATCTCTGTAAAGTGGAGAAATAGAGAAAACCTCATGGGAAAAACTCTACTCCAAAAAGAGATGAAAGAAATAAATGCATTAATAACATAAGGATAGGAGGTGGATAACATAAGACCCCCCCATAGACAGCTTCTATCATATAAGTACATGTACAATGGTCTCCATAGGAGAAAAAGAAAGATACTAGAAGGCCCCCCCACAATGAAGAAACTCTTGTCGCACATATGGATGCCTAAGGTAGAATCCAGAAAGAGATCCTGAAGCAGCATATGATATTCCTCCCCTTGGGAAGAAATGGATCCAAAGGACGAAGATGAAGAAACCTTGTGAAGAGAGAAGAATCAATCTATCTCAAGATGTGTGCCATGATAGGATGCTGAAGAATCTCTCTGTCTGAACTGAAACAAAATATGTCAAATCCAAACTGAACTGAAGACTCAAAAACTGCAACCTTTGAATGCACAGATGATGGTGGGCTAACAGCTGGAATATGGCTGTCATCAAAGAGGAGCTGAAAATCCTCAAAGTAATCCTCCAAATCTGCAATGTAGGACTCTACAAACAAAGATGAAATGCCTGCAAGATAAGAATCCCAAGTAGCCAAGTCTAAAAGATGTATGATGTCATGCTTAGCTGAATCAATAGGAGCCAAAGAAGAGGCAATATCAAACTGATCAGGAACAATAGGAGATGTTGATGTATGTATAATCTTAGTCTGAAGAGTAGGAACTGTGAGACAATCCTCTAATTCATCGAAATATGTAAGGGTGTCTAAATACTGAAGTTTCTTTAAAGTATCATGATCAAAGGGTGCATTCTCTCTCCAACCAATGGGTACAAGACAATCTGAAGCAGGATCCTCTGGGAATGGAGAAAGACTAGGGTCTCCATAGATCTCCCAAAGATGTGTCCAAAGTGAGTGAGGACAATCAATGCCCGATATAGCCCACACAGTGTCAAAAACAACACTAGACAAAATAACTCCTACTATGTGATTTCTAATGATATCCCAAGCTAGTTTTCCCTCTGAAGTTGCTGGTTTAGGTATGAGATCATACAAATAAGGCACAATATTAAGCCACCTACAATGTGTAAGTATACCCTTTGCCCATGACTCATAATTACCCCGTTCCAGAAATACAACTGAAGGGTGAGTAGAAAAACCCATGATAACTCTTCAAATTATAAAAAACTAAGAAAAATGACCTCAATACTGATAAACCAGATCAAATAAAGCCATCCCATGCAAACAAATCATTTCCAAGTGCTGAAACGTCCAAGTAACTGACAGATGTGTGAAAACACAAAATACTAAATAAAAGGTACTTGGTGTAGATTCTGGAAAAATAAATGACAGATTTGGAAAGAACACAGAAACCCCTTTCCAACGCCTCTTTGTTTGTGAAAAATGGAGTCTGTATGCAAAAGATATGGCTCCAGGAGTGCAAAAATCTTGTTCTAACTTTGACTGAGAAAAACAACATCAAAACGGAAAAATCAGGAAATCATACCTCATCCATCAGAACGGCACCGGAAGCAGCTTTCCAATGGTATCTCGTTTTAAAAAAACGGAGCTCGAATACCCGATTTATGCTCGATTTACCGAAAGAGGTTAAAAAAAATTATGAAAGGGG
>VDFB02192366.1:0-43796 GCA_007258455.2 Sequoia sempervirens | reverse complement strand
AGCCAAGCCCTAAGAGGCAAAGAACTGGTCACGTACATGAAGATCTCACAGATGAAATTATTGTTGCTAATCAGGACATGCAGGTTGGTATGCCTCCCCCTCCTAGGTCAGCTGAATTGGTTTTTATCCAATTTGGATATGAAAGGTAAAAGTGTGCAAGATGCAAGAATGGAAGCATGCAAGGAGTTCTTAGATGGCAATACATTTGTAAAAACTCTTGTATTCTTGCAATTGGCATGGAGAATGAAATTTGAAGAGTATCAAAACAAATGCAAGGAGAGAAGGGAACTAAGGCTTGGTAGGTTAGACCAGGAGAATGATGAAGTAAAAAGTCAACTAATGGAAGAGTTCAAGAAACATCACTCAAGAAGCGGAAGACAACTAGTGAGTTAGGGTCAGTGTATTGGATTTTCCGAATGGAACATTGCAAATGCAAGCGGGATTTTAATGCTATTATGAAGTCCAAGAATCCTTTTCAAGATTCTGAGGAAGAGGTTAAGGCAGCATTACAAAACTTCCTTCAGTGAAGAATATGAGACCTTGGCAATTTGGGTATTGGCTCCACAAGGGAGAAAACCAGATATTGCTGATATTAATCCAAATTTTAAAGGAGGATTAATAATAAAGAGAGCTTCAGAGACTTCAACCACCGAGGCCACTAATTTAACTGTAATGTGGCCAAATTGGCCCAAAGGACTGTTGAAAGGGAGGAGGCTGAAAGGAAGAGCCTAATGGAGAAGTATAACATTTTGATTGAAGAATATATAAAATGCAATAGAGGAATGTTGAATTGCAAACTGAAGTGGAAAGGTTCAGATATAGATAGATTGGGGAAACATCAAATGCTCAGGAACCAGTACATTACCTCCCACAGCAGGGTCAATGCCTCCTGCTTCTCCAAATGTTTCCACACCAGGGTCTCCCATTCAAATCCTTCTCTCACCCCTCCTCTAGAACAAATTGATGAAGAAACTGAGTGCTCTGTTGATCCAACGAAGAGGCAGCTCATACAAAAAATTGATGAATTATAGACATCATTAAGGATAAAGAGGAGGGATTTCTTTCAAAGGAAAAGGAGATTGTTACTACTATTTTGGAGCACTTAAATGAAAGGGTTGATAATAAATTTCCATCTATACATGTTTTATTCTTTGATGCAGAGTCAGGAGGCTCAACCTTAATCAACTTGGCAACCTTCCTTCAAGAGGCATCTAGAAAGATTAAAATGACCATATAAAGTAATTCAACCAGTCTTCCAAGTTCAACAATCATCAGAAGCACAATTTCCCAATTTCACTCCTAAACCCTAGTTTCAGTGCAAACCTAGTTTAGGCATTTTCACCAACATTTTCCAAAACACCTAACAAAATAAAGGATGATTAAGATACCATTTTGAAAGTTATAAAACATATAGGAAAACCAATATCAACTCTTTTGGACAAATTCAAAGATCCAATACTCCTGCCATGGAAAAGGCTAGTGGATTAGCCCACTTTTACAAAGAAGGTACACTTTAAACTCCACCAAACCTTATGAAACCTTGAGGAAGCATTTAAAATTCCCAAAAACTACTAAATCCACCACTAGTTTCCATAAATCACTCTTCCAACATAGCAAAACCAAAAACCCTTGATTCTAGGCCTTCAAAAGGAGGGTTTATTGTAAATCATACCTCCAGACCTTTCCAGACCCTGCCACCTATTCAAACACTCATAATTATTCCTGCACAAGCTTTAAAATTCATCACATAGGTTATTTCTTCCAGAAAACTCATAAACCATCATTTAGTTCCTCACTTTCACAAGGAAAATCACCCAAATTCAACCTAGGGCAACACCCAAAACCCACAAACACACTTCCTCCGACCTCCACAACATTTGGAAACCTATGTTACAACAAATTGGGTCATTCCACTGAGTTACAATTGCTACAGTAGGTGGAATGCCCTAAAAACTCATTTTATTACTCTCAAAACACCAACTTGCACCAAAACAGAGTAGTTTCAGGAAAACAGAGATAACTCACTCCAAAATTAATAGTTTTCAATCAAACCTGAAGCATTTGAAAGTAGACTCAGTGCCCTAAAATACCATTTCAGTCTTCAACCAAGATCTAGAGTTGTACGGACTGTACCAGCCAAGCAAAGTTCAGGAAAATAGGAAAAACATGGGATTTCAGACCACCCGGTAGTAAAATGAGGATATCTCACTCGATTCTTAATGAAATAACACCATTAAAATTCCAAAAGAAATATTATTCAATTATCTATCCATCCATTATAGGCTTGGAGTGTGGAACAATGTGTACAGGTCGTACAATGCACGTGATCAACAATTTCTTAATGGAAAACACAAAAAACAACAAATTTCTTATTAGAAACTCATTCCAAACTTCTTCAACAGCCTCCCCTTCAAGATATTACAACAATATATCATGCTACCACCTGAAAACTACCTCTTGGGGTGCCTATAACTGACCACAAACTAACTTAACCCTTACATATGCTTAATTTTGCATTGTTTGACAATTTGTTAACAACAAACACAAAATAATGCAACCTTTTGCATTTTTGGAACAACTAACCTTAAAAACCCCCAATTACATGAATAATAGTCTCAAAGACCTTATTTAACATTAATTTACTCAAATACCCCTAAATTTCTAATGCCTTCCTTCAAAGGATGAATTGTTGAAATTAGGTAATCGGTGCTCCCGACCATCTTTGCTATTTGAAGAAATAAAGAATATTGATAGGGATCAAGAGATAGTGATACCAATAATTGAAAATTGGATCCCTAGGGCCAATGATCTGGATATCATGAATAAAGCCTCAAAGTTTGATATAAATGATAGGCCCCAATCATTGAAGCCTACTCATATGTTAGTAAAATCATTGCAAGGTTTTCAGACCTTACCAGATGATTTAAGTAGGAAGATTAGGGAGCTGGTGAAAATTTTCAATGATTGGGGTAACACACTGTTACTTGATATAATTGATGAGCAGGGGGAAATCATAACACTCCAACAATGGCAGGATCAAGCAAGTAAGGTCATCAATAATTAAATTAAAATAATTTGTGATGACTAAGATTATGATTTGTTGGTGAGTTGTATAGATAAGATTATTGGTACCGACTCATTTTGGAGTCTCTTTGAAAGAGATGCAAATTAGGTGCGGTAAAGTATATGCCTTATAGTACAAAGGTAAATGAGGTGATTAATTTTGACTGGCCAACTGAAAAGAATACCAAAATTGGGTATCTAAGTATTTGAATGATGATGAGTAAAGGAGTGGACTACCGATAGGTGGCAAATCGATGTTGCGGTTACAACGGGTTCCAGCTTTGTGTTGATGGCACTCTTGGGGGTTTCATGGTTTTTTGTTATTACATCAACCTTCCTCGCTAGCATGATGAATCCAGAATATGCTCCGGATGATTGTTGTTGTATGATTTTGGAATATCATCGTGCCCCAATCATTAGACATGTGTACTTTCTCGCCCAAAGCTCTGTTTGTTCCTTTATTTTCTATAAGAAGGATTTTAAGGCCAAAAGTACGAGTGAGCAAGTTAGATAATTTTGATCGAGTCTAGGAAAAGTTGCAGAGCAGATTGTAAAGTCATATGGTTTTAGAGAGAAATGCAATTTAGGATTCTAAGTCATTCTGTAATAGGTTTTGAGTTCATGAGGATTTAATGTTGCATAACAGTATTAACATTTGAATTGAAATGATAAATTCAAGCTCATGTCTCTCCATTGTATGTGCATATCTGAACTTTGAATAAAATAACTAAGGGTTGTTTTATTCATCTTACTGTTGTGGTGTGTATGATTCTATTTTAGCTTTAATTCAAGGAATTAATTAAAATGCTTGAATGGGATTATAAGCAGATATGTTATGTATAAGGATTTGATAAGTAGTATTGGGTGAGAATACATACTAATGAAATTGTAATGCAATATTGTTAGGGACCTTATATGTCATGTATTACATCTGTTATAAACCTTTAAATGCTTATAAATTTGACTCCTACCATGGATATATGGCACTGATCTAGGTTGCATTCATTTGTGTGATTCAGTATTAGTTTGTCTTTTCCTAGAGCTTGCTATAGATTGCAAATCAATGCCTATTTTATATATCATGGATTGTGTTGTAGTCATCCCATGCTCCATATAGTTGATATTGTCGAAGAATAGCCGATTCTATTCGATATTATCCTATTGTGTTGAGCTATTAAGTGGGATTATCTGTTATTATTAATGTTGTTTATGATAATGGTGCAGAGGTTTTAAACACATTAAGGGATTCCCCTCCCGGGTCTTGCAGAGCCCAAAGTGTGGGAGGCTTTTTAAAGTCCTCGTCAATTGGTCCAGGTCCTTCGAGCTGCCCTTGATTGGAATTGGAAATTTCATAGGTAGATTAGAAGACCAACTTGGTTATAGCATAAAAAGGAACCAACACCTATTCCAATGTAGTTGCCTCCTACGATAGCATTATCACTGTTGTCACCATCAAAGGAGCTAGTAAAAAATGTGGAGTCACCACATGATGTGGAAAAATAACCATTCAATAAGTCCCATCTCAATCTAGGACACAACCTACTTTTCCCACATCTAATCCTAGCAAGTACAATCTTTTAGATCAAATTAAATACACCCCCACATAGATATCAATCTTAGAACTCTTAAGGCTATCCCCCACACTTAGAGAAATACTAGAAAAAGCCCTGTCTGAATCATCTATTCCTGAGAACATTGACACCAATCAGTTTCAAGCTATGGTAGGGCATATCACCAACCATCTTCTTACCTTCTCTAAGCAAGATCTATCATCACAACCATCTCATAACCGTTCTTTACATCTTGAGGTTGACATTCATAAAAACAAGGTCAAAAGAGTTTTGGTAGATGGAGGTGTTGGTCTGAGCATTTGTACCCTGCAATTCATTAAAAATCTAGGCTATTCAAAAGATACTATTAAGAAGACAAAGAGTAACACCATCAAAGCATATGACTACCAAGAATGGGTAGCACAAGGAATTATTGCACTTCCAATCCAAGTGGGACCTCTTATTGCAAAAACTACATGCCAAGTACTTGATCTTGATCTTCCCTATAACATACTACTTGGTTGACTATGGATTCATGCTCTGAAATTCATAGCTTCTACCTATCATTAGTGTGTTAATTTTCCTTTCAAAGGAAGATAAATCACTATCCATGGAGATCCTAAGCCTTTCTACTACTACAAAATTCTTGAGGCCAAGTTCTATAAGATCCCACAAATACCCAAAAATGATGAAGGACCTACACTATCAAGCTCATTTGTTGACCCATCATCCCTAGCCTCTACCTCAACATCAAAAACACCCATTGTGCAAAATATACTCGAAATCAAAGCAGTGATCCAAGATGATGGTTGTGGAAATTACAAACTATTGAAAGATACCTTTGTCTTAGGAGAGGCCTACAACTAATGCAGAGCATGGGATATAACAAGAATGAGAAGCTAGGACAAAATGACAATGGTTTACTAGAACCCATAATTCTTGAGAAACAAATAAAGAATCTTGGCTTAGGTTGTACTACTAGCAAGGTCACAATTATTGGCAAAGGTATTTCTGCTAAATGAGTTGAGGCTTCCTCTTAGTCACCTATATCATGTGATACAACCTTATATGACTTTCCCCTTGATGTTGCTAACCTATTTGAGAACAACACCCTCTTTATGATATTCATAACATCCTTTGTCTCAAATGACCAACCAACTGAAATACGCCTAGTATACCCACAACTCATTAACATGGACCAACAAGGACCACCGAACCTAGATTTATTCAAAAGCAATGAAGCAATCTTAAAATTCATGGGACTTCAAGACAACTTATCATGGGTAGATCATAAAGCAGGCTTCAACATAGAGCTTGATATTGGGGCATACTATGGGGAGATGATTGAATCTTTCAGTCTCAAAATAAATGAAATGCAACTAACATGCAAATCCTTGAGTGAAAACCACCTAATGGCACTCTTTGATCCAAAAATAGTTTAAAAAAAGGACACATTTGACGGTGAAAACCTTTCTAAGATTCCCAAGGATGAGGGATTCAATCTCTCCCTTAGTGCAATGCATCCAAAGAAGTTAACAATACTAGCAATAAAGGCTACTCCAGTCAATGTGAATAGAGGAAGCACCTAAGATCACTGCTGATGTTGAATCCTTGTTGGATGAAGAACATAAGAACCTTGGAACATTCCTTAAGGATCGAAGAGCTAACTTTGCATGGTCATGCATAGATATGTCAGGCCTTCATCCAGAAGTAGTTGTGCATCACTTAGTAGTCTATCCTGAAGCCAAACTAGTTAAGTAGAAATTAAGGAAGATGTACCCTTAAATAGCACTCTTGGTTAAACTAGAATTACAAAAGCTTCTTGATTTTTAATTCATCCAACCAATAGATTATCTTGAGTGGCTTTCAAACCTAGTGCCAATCTCAAAACCCACTAGGGGCATCAAAATATGCACTAACTTCAGAGATATAAACAAGCCATGTCCGAAGGATGATTTCCCTCTTCCTAACATCGATCTCATTGTGGACTTAACAACTAGACATGAAATGTTGTCGCTCATGGATATTTTTTCGGGCTACAATCAAATCATAATCACCAAGGAGGATCAACACAAAACTACATTCACTTGTCTATGGGGAACCTATTGTTGGAATTTGATGTCATTCAGGTTAAGGAATGCAAGAGAAACCTATCAAAGAGTAATGACCCTCATCTTTCATGGCGTGATCCATGAAACAGTTGAAGATTATGTGGATGATATTTTGGAAAAATCAAGGAAGAGAAATGAGCACATACAAGTCTTAGGACCCATCTTTGATGGGCTTGAAGAATACAAGGTACAATTGAATCCAAAAAAGTGTGTCTTTGGGGTCACATCAGGGAAGCTTCTTGGCTTTATTGTCTCACAAGAGGGATAGAAATTGATCCAGCAAAGGTAAAAACCATCCTAGACATGGAACCACCACAAAAATTAAAGCAAATGAGAGGATTACAAGGAAGATTACAGTCCCTCAGAAGTTTCATAGCCCAGCTATCAGATAAGATTCACCCCTTTTCACATCTCCTCCACAAAGGGATAACCTACAAGTGGGATGACAAATGTGATAAATTTTTTTAGCAAATCAAAGATTATCTACTAACACCTCCAGTTCTCATGTCGTTGATACTGAACAAACTAGTGATCCTATACATCTTAGAAACACTAGTAGTACTTGGAGCTCTTTTAGCACAACATGATGAAAATGGAAAGGAAAGAGCCATATAATACATCAAAAAAACCTTGGTAGGATATGAAATGAACTATTTTCCCATTGAGAAGGCATGTTGAGCAGTAGTTTTTGCTTCACAAAAGTTCAAGCACTACATGTTGTCACATCAAATCAATCTCACTGCAAAGATTGATCCATTAAAATACATGTTATCCAAAGCAACCCTCACGGGATGAATGGCTAAGTGGGTGATGATCTTGACAAAGTTTGACATAAAGTATGTGGAGCACAAGGTAATCAAAGGACAAGTGATCACAGACCAACTAGTAGAAGCACCTATCTATGCTGAGAACCCTTTGATATCTAAGTTTCCTGACGAATCAGTGTTCCTTATCAATCTCATAGTTCAGTGGAAAATGTACTTTGATGGATCATTCACCCAACATGGATCTGGAGCAGGCATTCTTTTCATCACCCCCCAAGGTGATTGCATCCCAAAGTCATGCAAGCTATCATTCCCTTACACTAACAACATTATTGAATATGAAGCCCTAATCACAGGTCTTAGGATAACAATTCAGCAACAAATTCAAGAGATGAAAGTCTATGGAGACTCATTGTTGGTTATCAACCAAGTTAATGATGACTATCAAACTAAAGATGATAAGCTCACTCATTATAAGAAGATGGTGGAGAATCTCAAAGACCTTTTTATAGACAGATGTTGAGCAGATTCCTCACATGAACAATAGAGCAACGAATGCCATGGCAACAATCAGATCATTACTAGACATGCTAAACAACATCCTCCAATGTGAATTCTTGATAGAACAACTTCTCATACCAACTTTCAAAATCCTTGAATCTGAATTTGCATGTGTCATTGTTGGTCCTAGATCCTCGAGGTATCATGAAATTTTTACTTACCTTAATAGAGGAACCCTTCCATTAGATATCACCCCAAACCTTAAAAAGACCTTTGTCAAAAAGACATCTCGATTTGTGATCCTAGGTGATACTCTTTACTGTCAAAGCAACGAAGGGACATTACTATGATGTATTAACCAAGAGGAAGCCTTAACTACTTTAATAGAAGTACACGATGGAATATATGGGTCCCATTCTAGTGGTATGACATTGGCTAAGAAACTATTGAGGACAGGGTACTATTGGCCAACCATGGAAAAAGAAGCTCATCAGTATATGTAGAAATGCTTCCAATGTTAATAGCATGGAGATTTGATTCATGCTCCAGCTCAAGAATTGCATCCAATGATCACACTATGGCCTTTCTTGCAATGGGGATTTGACCTCATAGGTAAAATCACTCCAACCTCATCTAACAACCATAAGTTTATCATAACTACCACTAAGTACTTTACTAATTGGGTTGAAGCCATTCCTATGACCTACATAACAGGGAAGCAAATAGCTAAATTTTCCTGAATTACCTAATTTTCCATTATGGTGTTCCACAAGCCCTCATCTCAAACAACATAACACCATTCAAGAACTAGGATGTAAAAGAGCTATGCCAAAAATTCAATATCCATCACTAATTCTCTACCCCATACTATCCCCAAGGAAATGGACAAGCAGAAGCAATGAAAAAAATATCTTTAAAATCTTGAAGAAAAAAGTTAATGAAGTTGGTTGTGACTAGCATTTGTAGCTAAATCCCACTCTTTAGAATTATTGAACCAGTATCCACATGCCTATAGGTACAACCCCTTTCTCTTTGGTCTATGGATCAAAATCCATCTTGCCTATTAAGGTTGAGCTCCCATCATTGCAAGTATCATTACAGAACTTGATAACTAAGGAAGAATACAAAGTGTCAATTAAATGAGCTAGAATTCCTGGATGAACATCATCTTGACACCCTTAATCACTGGCAAGTATATCAAAACTAACTGAAACATAACTATAACAAGAGAATCAAAAAAATTCAGTCATTCTAGGTAGGAAAACTTGTCTTAAAGCACAATCAAAAGAATCTTCTAGATCAAGACAACAAAGGAAAGTTTGAGCCTAATTGGTTGGGTCCCTTTGTTATCACAACAAGCTATGGATTAGGGGCATACCAATTGTCAACCCATGAAGGTGAACCCTTGCAAGATCCAACCAACATCTTGCATCTCAAAAAAAATTATGCCTAGTCTTAAAGGGTATAAATAAAAAAATACAAAAAAATCATAAAATAATCAAAATCCAAAAAAAATGAGAAAAAGGATTAAAAAAAAGTAAAGAAAAAAAATTGTCCTCTAGTGAAAACCACTTCGGTGGCGCTTTGGGCAAGTGCCTTGCGTAAATAAAGCATCTTTATCTATTCTTTAGCTCTTTTTCCCTATCATTCTTTGCATCACCATTTATTCCTCATCCACATCCTTATCATGGCTTGTCATTGTAAGGTATCATGAACCCTTTGGCACTACTTGGCATATTCCCAAGGTTAGTCTGTCCTGCCTTTATTGAAGTGGGATAACATGTCACATTAGGGGCATTTCATTATGATTCACAATCGGGTTCTTGTATATCTTGAGGTCATTTTCAACATCTTATCAAAAAATCCAAAACATTCATAAAATCTTATCCAAAAAAATCCAAAAACATTTGAAAATCTTATACAGAAAAATCCTAAAACATTTGCAAAATCCTATATAGCGAAAATACAAAAACATTAAGAAAATTTTCAAGGAAAAATCCAAAACATCCAAAAAACATCAAAAACCCTAAAAAGGTCGAACATCAAAAATCCCAAAAAATAGACTCATCTTGTCAAACTATGTTGTCTCTAAGCTTGAAAGTAGGCAAGGCCCTCATTGATGTGCCCTAGAGATACCCTAGGTCAGTCCTTTAGAAGTTTGTCATAATAAACAGTTGTCTTTCACCTATTCATATCTTCATCTTGTAAATGGATCAAGTCAATCGAACTACATGGTCTTTGTGTGTATAATGTAAGCAAGGCTTCTCTATGATTATCCCCTGAGGCCCCTAGGATAGGACTTTAGGTTAGGTTCTTGGTCAAAATTTGGAAATTCTTAGAAAATCCCTAAACATTTGTAAAACCCTAGAAATTCCCTAAATATTCAAATATTCAAAAATCTCAAAACATCCAAAACATCTTGAAAATCCCAAAACATCCAAATATTTAGAAAACACAAAAATATGAAAATGGAAAATCCAAAAACAATAGAAAACATTCAAAAGACATAAAAAGCCTCAAATATCTTAGGAAAACCCTAAATATCCTCAAAAATTTGGAAAACCCTAAACATTCATATAAACTTTCAAAAAGACCAAAAATAGCCTCAAAACATTTCAAAAGAATCCAAAAATATTGAAATATTCTAGAAAATACAAAACCCATCCATCCCATCTCGCTTGGACCCGTAATAAATTTTCATCCATAATAAAATGATCGCCACCTTCAACCTTTAGCAAAACAAGTAGAAAGAAAGTGTAGCAAGTCATAAAGTGCAAACCCAAAAGTCAAAATCTAAAGTCTAAATCATAAGTAAACACACCAGTCAAGTTTATAGCAATGAATCATTTTAGCATCATCATCCTAACATCAAACAACTCTCTGATCAACATGTCCTAGGATGTATCCTTCCTGCGATGGACATCAACATCAAACATCACCTTAGCTAAACTTAAACTAGGCATGAGCTATAGATAACACTAACTATTTGTATTTTATCTTTTCTTATGATTTATCTTAATGACCCATTATGAGGACCTCTCAATGATGTTTATCCAAAATGATTTAGAGAGAAAGGAATGGGGCATCGATCAATATCTTTTTTTTGTCGTGCTTGTGAATACTCTTGTAAAATATTATTGGACCATACTTGCTTAGCTGTGTGTAGGAAGGTCGCTTGGAGTATGTTGTTGACTATTGTGTATGCTTTGGTCCAATATATCCTAAGCTTCTAACTTGCATTCCAACGAGGATTTTGTACATCAAGGTGTGAACAAGAATTATCCTATCTACTTGTCGAGTCTAAGTCTATTACACTAGATACAACGATGTCCTGGTTATCAATACCTTGATGCATCATGTATGTGTTATATAAAACAATAAGGAATGATTGAAAATCCAAATCCCAAAGTGTGTGCATCTCATCTTGCATTTTGCATCATCTTGTCACCATCTTTAATAAATTCTAGATGGATCAAAGACTTGTTGGATCTTTTGAAGCAATCATCACAATCGACAGTTATTCATTCTTTATTCTTCTATCTTCTCTCGACACTAACCTAGTATCATGATAGTCAACAAAAACATCATCAATGCATCCACCCTACATCCACAAACCATCAGCATACATGCAACTCATCATAATCATAAAACATCCATTAGCATAATCATAACATCCATCTCATGATCATATCACATCATACATTCTGCATTATCATTTGAGATGTGATTAATAATATAGATTAATTATTCTAAGCATCTTAAATCATTGCATATCATAAGCATTTGCATCATTTACATCCATATGCATACACGATTATATCATCATAAAACATGCATAGAAAATACACAAAAAGAAATGCATTCACATCATTTGCATCTTGTGTCATAGAAAAAAGGGCCCTTTGCTTGACATGGGATAAATTCATGATAAAATGAACTTAATGAGGTCTTTGTCTAGTGTTGTGAGACATTTTATGTGTCCACACTAGGTCTTGGACCCTTGCAAATCAAACAACATGCTTTTAATGACATCTTGTAAAGGTGTTGTAAAGTCTTGTAAAGGACTTTCATGCTTTTCTAGACTTAATGAACCCATTTCTTCCTAATTCAACATTATTAAATTTTTTTAATAACATTATCACATCAATCTAGAAGGTTCTTAATGTAAACTTCATGATAAGCTAGTGTTGTAATGTGTCTTGCACATTCAAATTGGTTTTTTTGCCCTTCTAAGCTATGTGGACCTAATTTTAGTGTTGTAAAGTGTATTTAATCACACTTTCACATTGATTTATGTGTCCCAATCCCTATTCAACATTTACATCACCACTAATAGGCCTTAATTGACCCATATTGTGCATCCCGAGGCATAATTTGATCAAATAACCAACATAGTCATCATATAAGCCTAATTTTCTTACTTCTCGGCATTCCAGCTAGCCAAAATGACCCCTGTGGGACCCATTCACCATTAGTAGTGAATTAGTCCCATCTAGGTGGGACCCATTCGCCATTAGTGGTGAATGAGTCCCATTTTGAGTCATTTTTGGGGTTTGAGCAGGAAAATTTAGGTTTTAAATTTAATCTTTCTTCATGTCATCCTATGATGAGGTATTAATGGGTAAATAAGATGAATTCCTATAAATATAACCTTATAAGCCATAATTTACATCTCATTCTCATTATTACATCTCTCATCATTGTTTCATCATCTATCTTCTCATTCAAGTCGAGCAAGCTAGGGTTTCTTCATCTAGATTGCCCCCTAAGACATTCAAGGGTTGAGTCTTCATGTTTTGCTGAAAAAATACAAGATAAAACATCATGGAAAGGTAATCAATTCCATTTTGCATGTTTCATTCCATTCTTTCATCATTTTGGTTTAATTACCTAAACAAGTTTTGACCAAGGCAAACCCCCATGCCCTAACATTGAACATTTCCTCTTCTTATCTTGTGTGTTTGCAGATCTAAGACTCTTGGAAGCTTAGAAATTATTTAATATTGCATATCAAAGTCATTCAAGTCATTTCTTCATCATTCAAGTCAAAATATCAACAAAAAGTCACTTTCAAGCCCAAATACGACAATTTTGAAAGCAAACACCTATAGGAAGTAGAAGTGTAAATTGAAAGCCTCAAAATCCATCTTTGAATATTAAAAAATTCAAAAGTGGACTCATTTTCCATGGGTGGTGAATGAGTCCCACTCTGGGATCAATTTTGTTTTTTCTGCATTTTTTGATACCCTTTTGTCAAAAATTGGTTTTAGTATAGTTTGGCAGAACAAGGACTGATTCACCCTAGGTGGCGAATGAGTCCTATTATGCTCAAAAATCAACATCATCAGCATACCAAAATCAATTTATAGTCTTCACCCACATTCCAATTGGACACTTTCAGTCTAGTTCATTTTTGTTACAGTTTGCATTCATTTCTTAGTGTTCTTGCATTACACAATGTGTTTTAAAACATCACTTGTTTCATAGGATTAACATTCATAATCAATCACTTACTTAGCTCGGTTGCATTTAGATCATTCCATTTAGCTCATACAACATCATGCACATCCTTTATTTGAGTGAACCACCTATATATTTGAGGTCCATCTCTCTCCTTTTAGGTGAAAACCCCTAAGAGTGCAAGAGAAGTACAGAGACCCAAAAATCTATGGTTCACAGCCATAACATCTAAATATCATAATCATTCATCCATATCATATCATAAAAAAAATGAAAAAGAACATAAAATTGCATCCATCCATATCATGATCATCACATATCACATAGGAATAAATAAAATGCATCCATATCATATCCATCCATACATGAATCATCTGTATCTGTATTTTATATATATATATATATAAATGAGTGTCATGGTACAAAATCTGGATCAGTGTATGAACATTGATAAAAAATATAACATCCATGAGGCTATCAAAAATCCCATGAATGTACATTTGTGATAAAGAATGGGGCAAAATTAAAAAAGTGGATATACAAAATAGCTAGCCCTGATGGTTGCTACCTTCTCCAACCTTCCTGTCAAGTTGATCCTCTACTCATGGTCATCCATCACTATGCTGTGAAAAATATGGCTATCTCGAAGCCATTGGAACATCACAATGATAATGTTGCTTATAATATGCATCCTTTGTAATATCCTCTTTGTATAACCACGTTGACATGGTTTGGGCATGTGTGGCTACCATCATCGCATCAATCTGTTGTCTCCAAGCCACCTCTTGATCTCTCTCAATGGTCACTATCTATACTCTCTACAGTGCTTGATCTCTCTTAGTTGTAATTGCAACCACCTGCTATTGAGCTTAGTCTCGCTTAGCAGTAATGACCCAAACCTATTGGTGGGCCTGATCTTGCTCACCAATCAATATTTGCACCTCCTACTACAACTACTATATATGAACATCTTGTGCATATATGGTGGTGGTGGTCCTGCCTGATGTTGTACCTACGGTTGTACCTAAGGTTGTTATCCAACAGGAAGAACCCTCAAAACCTGACCATCCCGGTTGTCCTAGCCATCTTGTCCCCTACCTCTCCTGACTCCTCTACCTCTAGGTCTCCCTCTAGGAGGAACACATGTTGGATCTGTCAAACATCTGGGAGGAAAAAACCATGCATCATATGCAGGAGTAGTCTAAGCTACTACATGTCCCTGATCATATGCCCAAGGCTAGGCCACCAACTGTCTAAATCTTTCTATGACCTCTAAAGCCAAAATAGTCGATCCCCATGTAGGAACCTCTTTGGTTGATCTCGCAAAAATGGCTCTATATGCATCATCAAGCCTATCCTAGACATCTCCAAATTGATGAGCCACCCTGTTTGGAAGACATCTCTCAATGATATGGTGCTCTCGACCTTGCATGTATCGGGTCTATCTGGCAAAATATAATTGTTGAATATCATCAAACCATGGTGGCATCTGAAGCCATGGGCACAAAAAAAAAGGTGATGTCATCAATCACCTATCTCCAATATGGGAGCCTAATCTATCCAGTGTGCCTAAGGTTAATGGCACCTTTATATCTCCAAATGATAGGATCATCTGACTCCACATCTGCCATCTGAATAATGGGTTGAAGCACAACAATGTGCTCCCATGCCCAAATATGTAGCAGTCACCCCTACACTAATAGCTCTCCCATCACAATAAATAAAATCATGAAAATTATGATATAAGGTGGTTAGCATCATGGTCCCCCATGCAAAAAGTGTCCTCTTATGTAGCATCCAATGCCACATCAAGCCCCATCCTGGGCTAAATCCTCTGCTACACCTATTTGGAGCCACCAAACCTAAAATGATGGTTGTAATGATGAATCTAAAGGTCGACACATGACCTTTGTATGACTCCAAGTCAATCTATGATTAACCATTGTAATCTAATCCATCTCCATGACCTCAAGGTAGGCATCAAATTCAACATCAGTATCATAAATCATGCAATCACCATGAATCAACAAACATAGTATACACCAAACGTCCTCCAAAGTAACTATCGCCTCACCTATTAGAAGGTGGAAGGATGAGGTTTCGATGTGCCATCTCTCGCATAGAGCCGTCATCATCGCCAAATGTGTCTAAATCACAGGTGCATACACAATATACTACAACCAATCCCTCCCAGGTGCTCTTGGAATAAATTTGATAGATCACCTAATCTCTCCAAAGTAGTCGGTTTGTGCTCCCTTAACATCAATGGTGGGAAGACCTCCTATGTCCATGAAGTGCACAACATCATAAAATCATCAAAATTTAACATTATTTAAAATTTCTAGCTCAAAAATCACAAAAGAGTCATTGTTTTCAATAGCATTGCTATATTCAACTTTTAAATTGCAATGCCTAATACTTTTAAAATTTTAAATCGAAACATGCATTGCCAATTAAGCTGGCATCACGATTTAAATTCTGGTAAACCCTAACCCTAAATTCTAAATCGATAAGAGCATCGCCAAATAAGTATGTGTCACCATTTAAAATTAGAAACCCTACTTTTAAATCATGAAGAGCATTGCTATAATTGATTTGGGCGTCACTAATTTTAGTTTGGGCATTGCTATATAGCACAATGCCACAAGAATTTAAACTTTAAAGTGCAATAAATGCATCAAAAATTCAAATTTCAAATTAGGTTTTGAATCACATACTAGTGGTCCTACACCTAGAAGTTGCTAGAACTCTCGAACCCAATTGGAGATGTGCCTGGTAAGCTCTCGGTGCACCATTTCATCGAACGGTCAAAGCTCAAATTGCATGAATTCCTTAAAGTGTGAATGCACAAATGAATTGAAAATGACCCTTGTTGGCCTATTTAAGCTATAAAATTAGGGTTTTTTTCCCTAATTTAACTTTGAAGATGGGGTTTATCATTATTTTCACCAATTTTGCCAATTTGGACATAATTTTGCATCATTTTTAGTATTTTTGGCATTATTCTTGCATCCTAAAGCCTTTTTGGACCCTTGAGGTAGCTTTTAAACCTTTATTGAGAAATCAACCCAAAATTCAAAAAATTTGCCCGATTTCTCGAGGGGTAGGGAGTCAGCTTTATCCTTCCATTGGAGCATCTAAAAAATCAAAAAAATAAAATGATTTAAGCAACAGTTTTGATTTGAAAAGCGTTATTTTTTTAATCGAAGCAGTAGGTACCTCGCTTCAAAGAGGGAAAAAATGTAGACATTGAAAAATGTCCTAATCGATATCATACACTTAAAATAGATTTACTAACATCATTTCCTCTTTAACCCATCCTCTTTTCACTTAATTGATTTAATTAGCCTAGCTAATTAATGAATTACATCATTTTCATCTATTGGCCTAATTAATTTAATCGGGTTAATTCATCTCTTTTCCATACTAACACTTCATCTAATTAAATTAAATAAATTAAAACATTTAATTTAATTCCATAAGTCATCTTATTTAATTAAATAACTCTAAGTTATTTAATTAAATATCATTTCACCTTTCTCCCATTTATTAAATCATTTAATTTAATAAATATCACTTTAATTCTTCTAATCCCCTAATTGCATAATTAAATCTTGTTTAATTAGCATTTAAACTTTCCTCTAAGAAAAAGGAATATTCCTCATCCCCTTTTTCATAATTTAAACTGTGTTTTAATTTGTAAATTGCCCTTTTTCCTCACCCAAGAGAATATTCTATGGAATATTCTCTCTTCTCCAATCATCTCACTTGGCTTCTTGAACAAACTAAACCTTCAACCTTTTGAACAAGTTACCTTTGACTTGTGTGAGTAGGTCAAAAGTGTGTTTGTTTGAGGCAAGTGTGAGCCCTTGATTAAATATTGTCATGCATTTTCATTTGTTGATGAGAATCCATGATCTATGCCTCTCATCCCCTTCATCTTGGACCATTGATTAATATTGTTGATCTCAACCATTCATTTCTCATTTTCTCTCCTATAAATAGGTCACTATTTGGAGACAAATGGATCCATATTTCAATTAAAAACTTATGCTATTGAATTCACTTGCATCCATACTCTCATATTTACTCACTTTTTAGCTTATTTTAGTTAGTTTTAATTGCATAATAGCTTAGATCATCCGTTAATGGCTTCCATGCATCCATCTTAGTTTGTATATGAATTAGGGTTTTTATCTTTTAGCATAGTTTTAACTTAGATTAGCTTAGCAATAGCATAATTAGTGCATTTCTAGCATAAAATCATGGTAAATTAGCTTGCATCATGTTCATTTTAAGCATAAACTAGGTTTTATAGATCAATCACAATGGTTTCATCGATTCCCTTCCATAGGATCTATTGAAACATGCTCACTAATCACGGGATTGGGAAAGGGTCATTGTTCCATGTCAACACAACATCGATTCCACAATGGGATAAGTTTCAGATGCATTAGAGTAGAAGTTTTAAAAGCTTTCATAATTTAGTATGTTAGGTTTTCATAAATGTTTTGTTTCAATTTCATTTGAATAATCTTGTTGAGATTCAAGTATTAGTGGCTTCATTATGTTTTGATTCTTCATGGATCAAGTGTAATTCAACCAATATTGATATTTTTGGTCACACCAACACCATGGCTAAATAGTAAATATGGATTGTTGAAAAAATCTATCAAATTATAATATTCAATATGGATTGTCATGGCATTCCAACACCATCATCTTGGAATGCCATGACAAGCCATAGATAAGCAATAGAAATAGTTACATAGAAATAGATCATTGCACAGTCTATGGCTTGTCATGGAATTCCAATCACCATGGTGTTGCAATAGCATGACAAATCATATTTACTATTATGCTTTGATAGTAAACACCCAATATTTTCCAATAAGCATATACATGCATAGTATGATTGCAAATTGGAAAACATAGTGTGAGGTGAGTATATGTTTTCCAAAACATAATGGCAAGCTAGAGACAAGCAATCATACATAGAAACACAATTGATTTCCTTGTCTATGGCTTGTCATGGCATTCCAATCACCATTGTGTTGGAATGGCGTGACAATACATATTTACTATTATGCTTTGATAGTAAACACCCAATGTTTTCCAACAACCATATACATGCATAGCATGATTGCAAGTTGGAAAACATAGTGTGAGATGAGTATATGTCTGTCAAAACACAATGGAAAGTCATAGATAAGCAATCATACAAAGAAATAGTTCATTGCTTTGTCTATGGCTTGTCATGGCATTCCAATCACCATGGTGTTGGAATGGCATGACAATTCATATTTACTATTGTGCTTTGATAGTAAACACCCAATGTTTTCCAAAAACCATATACATGCATAGTATGATTGCAAGTTGGAAAACATAGTGTGAGGTGAGTATATGTTTGCTAAAACATGGTGGCACACCATAGATAATCAATTATACATAGAAATAGTTAATTACCTTGTATATGGCTTGTCATGGCATTCTAGTCACCACGGTGTTGGAATGTCATGACAATCTAGATTTATTATTATGCTTTGATAGTAAACACCCAATGTTTTCCAACAACCATATACACGCATAGTATGATTGCAAGTTGGAAAGCATAGTGTGAGGTGAGTATATGTTTGCCAAAACATAATGGCAAGCCATAGATAAGCAATCATACATACAAACAATTCATTACCTTGTCTATGGCTTGTCATGGCATTCCAATCACCATGAGACCACATTTCTTTGAGGGATTTTTTCAAACAATTCATTGCCTTGTCTATGTTGTTGCTTGCTATTATGCTTACTAATATGCTTTCATAGACAACAAAGTGAACTGTTTGAAAAAATGCCTCAAACAAATGCAGTCTCATGGAATGCCATGACAAACAAATGCAATTGGCAACTACAATTATCACTCTAGTATGAATGAATTAATATATTTGAGAATAGTATTTGGTTGCATAGGTGGAGTTCCCTATAGTTGTGGGTATATTTTTAGAATATATTGTTGATACATCTACTAAAGATGACAATATATCTATGAGCCAAGTTGCATTGCTTGTGTAAATAAGGTGTTTCCCATTTTGTAACAAAATTTTGTTAGGGGGTCTCCATTTGCAATTATCACTTTAATTATCATCATATATCTATAATTATTTTAGAAAAACTAGTGGGAGGTGAGTATACGTCTGCTAAAACATAGTGGCAATCCATAGATAAGCAATCATACAAAGAAACAATTCATTTCCTTGTCTATGGTTTGGCATGGCATTCTAATCACCATGAGACCATATTTCTTTGAGGCATTTTTTCAAACAGTTCATTGCCTTGTCTATGATGTTGCTTACTATTATGATTTCATACACAAGGCAGCGATTTGTTTGAAAAAATACCTTAAACAAATGTGGTCTTGTGGAATTCCCTGACAAACAAATGCAATTGGCAGTTGCAATTTGTTGGCATAACAACTAGCACCTTTGAAGTGCAAGTTAGTATGGACAACTATGCACACTGCACAATGAGTGTTCTTCAAATTAGGAGGGGAAGCTCCCTCGTATTGTTGAAATGTGTTGAAAAGAAAAATAATATAAATCCTATCTTTTTGTTCTCAGCTAGAAGAGGCACAGGGTTAAGAAAAACCACAAACGTTGCAGCTAAGGATTTTCTAGTTTCACAAATCACTAACTACAACTAAACTAAAGCTTTTAATCTATCTAGTCTCCCCAAGTAAATAGAGCATGAGGAAATGGAGCAAGAATGTACTATACAATATACTTCAGGTATAGATTCACAATGTGAAGGAAAGGTGGCACAACTATTTTCTTGGCTAGGAAGAATTTTATTAATACACACATCAAATGATAAGCTTTAGGTACAAATTCTCAGCATGAAGACAATGTGGCACATCTATTTGATCATTTGAATAGGCTTATTAGAAACAAAATAGAAAATATCCAACTAGGATGGTAAATTGCATAGGTGAAACACACATACAACCCACGATCAAACTAGCCACTATATTTAACTAAGATGAGCATTCACCATAATAATAACATGAAACCCAAGTGGCATAACAATTCATATCATAATAAAAACTCATGAATAGATACAAAATCAACAATATTATAGGTAAGGTGGGCACAACATATATTACTTTCTCGTGCAAAATTTAATTACAAGTGAGCAAAGAGATCTTATTTATAGACATCAAAAGGTGTAGGGAACCTTAAAATCACCTTGAGACAACTACAATCTTGCAAGCATGCAAGATTTTATTGCTAAAGCTTGAATAAAGAAACTATACAGCTAATTGGAAAACTACCATCAGTTAACCAAAACATGACTAATCTAAATGGACATATGCAAGCATGCACATCCTGCTTGAAATGAAAACTCCAACTATACATTGATGATTCCAAGATAGACATGGCATGAAATGTGGAACAAGTTAACTCGAAAAGAAGCATCGAGTTAACTGTTGTGTCTGATGTCTATCCTAAAAGGTGGAATCTGGGGTTCATTGGCTGTGATCTTAGGCAAGTAACCCCTCCATGAGGTTGTTGATTGCATCACCATCTGAAGATCATCACATGTCCTAACTGTCAATTCACTGCTTGTCAACAACTTGAGCAATCTTGGAAATCCTTGTACACTCAAACCAAAATTTCACTGACTAGTAACTTTGGCAGCTCCATAATTGAAGTGATGGCCACTATCTCTTCTACAACTTTACGCTTCTAACACTTCTCACATTTCACACCTTTCTCTATGGAAGAGTGTTGCATGACAAAATGACAAATTCTAACTATGAACATTGTGGTTGTGAGAAATGCACATGAACTTGCTACATATGCAGAATTCCAATAGTATCAACCCTCTAAACTAGCCTTGGAAGGCTATTAGCTATACGAGATATGAAATCAACCCTCCAGATATGCTTGATACAAATCAGTGTCAACTTTTCTGATGAAATCATGAATTAAGATTGACTTAGTCTTGAATTCAATCTATGTGAACTACATTTTGAAAAACTCACCTATTGATTGTAAACTCGACGATATTTTGACAATTTTCTCTAGGAAGCCAAAAAGTGGCTAAAAATAGCCTGTCAAAGGGTAATTTTCACCAAAATTTTTGAGACGTGGGTTTTGTCCAAAAAATGATTCTAAGACAACCCATAATGTTAGAATTGTGAAAAAACACCATTTAACTTGACATGCAAAAGCTTTTATGAAAAAATCAACTAAGGGTAGCAGGGGTTGCGATGAGCAATTTTTTTGAGAAAATCTAAAATATGGGTTTTGTCTAAAAGATGATTCGAAGACAACCCACAATGTTAGATTTGAAAAATATTGACTTCTACTCCCCCATGCAAAGGAATTTCGATTGAGAAAATCAAAGCTTTAATAATTGAAGCTCTAGAGCAAATTTTCTTGAAAAACTCTAACAAATGGGTTTCGTAGAGGAAGTCGTGCACAACCAACCCAGATGATTAGATTTGTCAAAAGTCATTGAATCTTGGACAAGCGAAGAAAACCTAAGACAAGAATAGAAGAATTTAAGATAGAAGATAAAAGTTTTATGTTTCTACTTCTGCTAAAATCGCCATGCTTGTCTGAAGTCTACTGATTAACCTGGACTTGTATCTGCAAGGAAATTTGGAAAACAATATCTGAAGTGCCTTTAAATGTTGATTGTTAAAGAATTCACTCACCCAAATGAGAAAATTCACTTTGATCTTCAATTGTGTGAGAGAAGAATGGACACCATCTTGAATAAATAAAAGAATTATTTGCTTAATGGTGCCATTGCAAGAATAAAACCCTGATTTCAAAAGAAATGTTTTGATTGGACCCCACTTTGTTGATCCGGGGGATATTTTCACTAAAAATTGAAGAATTTCCAATACTCCAAATTTTAGTACCATTAGAAAGAGCTCGATGTCCTGATTCCAACGCAACTTGAACGGAGTCAAATAGAGCTACAAAGCCCAAGTTATTGCTGGTCAAAGTTCAATCAACAACTGGTCAACTCAGGGCCTAGGGCAAGAAAAAGGTCAAAATTTTATGTCACCAAAAGTGGTCAAAATTGATGTCAATGCGAAGAGCTCGGCAAGAGCTTTTCGACGGTGTTCATTTTGCACAAATTGGAGCTCGTATGTGCAAGATATGGAAGGTCAAATCCCGTGGTTGACTAGGTTGACTTGAAGGTACAATGATGATGTTAGAATGACGTCATCATGCTGACATGGATGAATCATGAGGTGACACATGGTGGCTTTCCAAAGTTACACATGGTGGCAATTTGTTGGACATGGCTTTATTTAAAATATATATATAAAAAATAAATAAATTAATAACAACCATGCCCTCCATTTTAATAATTAAATCACTTCCTTAAGAAAAGACATGGCCCTCCCTATAAAAGGGGATCACCATTATTTTAAAAAAAATTCATGCTATTTTTTAGGCTACGTTTTTTTAGGGAAAAAAATTGATCCCTATTTTTAAGTGATGCAAATAGCCCGTAACCAAACTCATCCCCTATTTTTTGAGAATTTCAAACCAACATTGTATATTGTATGGCTTTAAAATACAAGTGGCATTGGATGGTTTTGTGGAAATATGGAAACGAAATACCCCTTAATTTAATAAATTCCCTCCAAGTTGTAAAACAATAATCCTTTTAAAAGGATTAGTTGTAACTATTGGAAATAGTTAAAGCCCGAATAAGGGATAAGAGGGGCTAAGGTCATATTTTAAAAAGATTATTATGTAATTAAGGGGGGATTTTTCAAAATATTTACTATGTAAGGGGGATTGAGTTGAAATTCCCAAATCAATTGGTTTTTCACCAATTTGAGAATATTTGTGGTATAAAAAGGGGTAGAAGGAAGAGTTTTTTAGTGAAGGACATAGTTGTGAAAACAGGTGATGCGAAAGAGGGATTTCTAGGAAGATCTTTGAGCCATTCTTGTACATTAAAGTAGTGTTATGCTATCGAAGTGCTAGAAGAAATGGTCTTGGTGCAATTGTAATTTCTATTTTGGAGATTAATCGGATCGGTCTCACTCTATTGGAGTGGACCCGGAGATGTAGTCACGTTTGTGGCGAACTCCGTTATCAATTGCGTTTGATCTCTTCTTTCTTTTTCTCTCTTTATTTTAGTTCATCCTCTTGGTTATCATTTTATTATGCTAAGTTGATTAAGCATTTGAATGATATTCAATTTGTTCATTTAAGAATTGATTCAAGTTGTTATAATTAAGCATTCAATTACGCAATTAGTCTAGATCCTAATAAGATCATTTGTTCAATTGTCATTGACTCGAAGTCCCAAAAGAATAAAAATATAAAAAATATTCATTTATCCCTTACATGTGAATTTGCATTATAATATCAAAAAGGACGCGCCAATATTAAATATTGAGCAAAATCACCCCTTTAAAGCTTACATGCAAAAGACTGAAAATTAATATTATTTTAGTGAGTTAATTGAAAACTTTGCATATGGGTGAGCTTAGAAAAATTTACTGATTCTGAAAAGTCCAAATTTGACTCTCCAAGCATCCCTTAGCAACAATTGAGATTTTTGCTAACTTCCTACTTTATAGCTCATTGAAAAGTCATGATTGCCTCTGTTGAGCTCTAATTTCTGATTGCCCGATTGATGTTGGAACTAAGTTGAGATATGCATTGCGAAGCCAATAGAGCCAAGATGAAATTTCTGTTGGGAGATGCAACTGCTAAAAACCTTGTTTAACACCTCAAAATAAAAGTTTCCTTTGATTAAATTGATGCAAGGCTTCCAAACTTAGCCATTTCTTTATTTTCTCATTCAGTGCTTCAAACTGCTACTGCTAGTGAACGACGACTCTTGTCAACTAGGTGATGGATCCATCATGTAACTAAAAGAATTCTGCAACCAATGATTGTATGTAAGGCATCTAAAATTTGAGTTAAGGACCTCAAAAGGAAGGGCGCCCCTAGCCTACAATAGCACAATTACCATTTTGAGAATGATTTTGCAACTTGCAACTTTCTACATGAACACCATACTTTGACCCCTAACACTAGGAGCTGGAGTGCTCTGACGAGTACATTGTTGATCTCTTTTCATAGCTAAAAGCATTGGGAAGAGATGTTCTCGGAGGCAACGAAGCGAGAAAACTGCTTCTAAGACCTCAAAAAGAAGGGTTCCTTTTTCAAGGGAGTGTAATTCCCACACTTAAGTCATTTTTCTGCTTGTTTCATTCTTCAACAATCTCCATTGACCTTACACTCACGAGCATTTGACAAATCTCAAGGGCTGATGGTTGGACTCGCTGAATAGCTAGGAGGATTCTGCACAAGTCTCGTGAAGACAACAACGGCTAAAAACCTCATCTAGTTGGCCTAAAGGTTGGGCGTCCCTGGCCTATAGAGGTACGAGTTGATATTTTAACATTTATCCACCCTTTGTTTTACATGCTCACTGGAACTACTGTCATGGTCACTTAACATATCTAATGATCTTGCAAACTGATGCATCGTAGAGCTGGGTTGAATCAAAAAAGATTCCCCATAAATGGAAATTGCAAATTCAATCATCTGAGGGGTCAAATTCAAGGGTGCCCCTGGGCTATAGGGGCACATAAACTACAATTTTGATAGCCTCTGTGATGTGTAATCTCCTCGTATCTTCCACTTCTACCTTTGATTGTCAGAGTTTTGCAACTCAGATGATCTTGCTTGATAGCTTGTCGAAAAGATGACTGAATTCTGAAGAGAATGAGTGTATTTACAACCAAAAAGCACAGAATCTAAACCTCCAAAATGAAGGGCACCCTTGAGCTAGAAGGGAGCAAATTTGCTTTCTGCTAGATTTTTCCTTCATTTCGCACTCTTGCAAACACCATTTTGGCTACTGAGTTGACCATGTAGAAGCATTATTGCTACTGACGCATGTATATGACTATATTTCACCACTTTCACATTTACAGACACTATAAAGTTCATTTGCACATTGATTGCGCAAGCGTCTCCCACATTACAAAGTGAAGTGTTTCCAGACATAATATTTTTTGCATTTTTCACCATAGAATGTTTTGCTTTGAGTTTCAGGCTTAGATTTTGACACCGAATACTGGCCAACTACCATTGATGATCTTGGAGATGCCAACTTTTCTCCCGAAAAAGTGAAATCTACCCACCAGGCTTAAACTGAATTTTAACTGAAATTGACTTTACCATTATGAACGTGATGTGGAATAAGCCAATCAAAATTAATTTCAGCCAATTTTGACAAGTTTCAATTTTTAGGGTTTAGTGACCTGGAACAAGGACCTACGAAAATCTTAATTTTCATTTTTTTCCAAATTTCACTAGTATCTTCCTAACATTGCTTTGACTCAAAATCCATACTTGATTTGCCCAAAAACTATATTTTGACATCATTTTAACAAGGTTCAGACTCTTTTAAGCAAAATGCCTTAATGAAGCAAAAAATTTGGTTTGGGTACAACACAATTATCACTCTAAATGAAGGAATTAATATCTTTGAGAATAGTACTTGGTTGTGTAGGTGGAGATCCCTATAGTTGTGGGTGTAGTTATTAGCTATGCAATGTGAAGTAACTTCATAACTACCTAGGTTGACTTTGTAAAAAAACTATATTGTAATTTAAATTTTGTCATCTATCTATTAGCATCTACTTATTAGTTATGCAATGTAAAGTAATGCTTTTAGTTTGAAAGATGTGCAACACAATAAAATGGAAAACACTGGGTGTTTATAAAATTGCAACCCACATCACAACATACCCAAACCCTTGTGGTTTTTAAGCCTATATATGTATGTGTGCATTACAAATAGCAAGAACACCAATTTCTTACCATTATCAACAATAATGAATAAACTTGTTGAAAGTGGTGAAACATAAAAGTGTTAATGGTTCTTGGAAAACACTGGGTGTTTTATAAAACATTGCCTTTCATTACATTCCTGAGGTCTAAATAACAAAATCTTTTCAAGGCATTCTTACTATTTTGTAAAATTCTAAGACACAAAATACTAGGTTTTACAAAACCTGCAACCCACTTAATGTTTGAAAATAATTTACAAACAAAAACCCTCATAATGTTTTAAAACCCTTTACAACTAACAACCCAAATGGTTAGAAACCCCTCACCTCACTTCAACTATTTTTTGTTTCCCCTTTCTCTCCAACCTTTCACTTCCAACCTACATAATCGTCCAATGTCAACAACACACAATGTTAATGGTTGTGGGAAAACATTGGGTGTTTACAAAATGGTGTGTATCATTTATTCCTATGGTATAAATAACAAAAGCTTTTCAAGACATTCATACTATTTTGTTAAAATCCAGGTTGCAAAATATTGGGTTTTTCGAAACTTGCAACCCACTTAACGTTTGAAAACCCTTTACAAAAAAATACCCACATAATGTTTTAAAACCCTTTAGAAGTAACATCCCAATTGGTTACAAACACCTCACCTCACATCTATTCATTTTTCCTCTCCCCCACCTACAAATCCACTCTCCAACCTTTCACTTTCAACCTACAAAATGAAAAAGCGAAAAACACGGAGTGTTAATGGATGTTGGAAAATAATGGGTGTTTATAAAATGATCCAAATTACATTACATTCCTAGAGTCTTAATAACAAAAGATTTTCAAGACATTCATACTATTTTCTAAAATTCCAAGCTACAAAACATTGAGATCTGTGAAACTTGCAATCCACAATATTTTAAAAGCCTTTAAAAACAACAACTCCCCCATTCAAACCCTTTGTGAGTAACAACCAATCAGTTACAAACCCCTCACCTCAACTCGGTTGATCGTCTCCCCCACCTACAATGCCCCCTTGCTCTCCAACATTTTGCTTTCAATCTGTAGAATGAGAAAACCCAAAACACAAAGTATTTTCCAAGAACAATACTTGTTACAATTTAAAATGCATGTCTTAATCACATCAATTCCCCTTCCCACCGTGGTGAATGGATAGCTTCTCGTGCAAGGCAAAAATGTTGGCGTAATTCGAAGCAACGAGACACATGAGCTAATGCCTCTGTTAACTCCTCACTTTCCTCGCTGTGACGTTTCCTCCTGCTTATTGGTTCTGCCACTTTTTATCATTCGTCTGGTGGGCCCCTCATGACACCATCTCATTATGTTATGTATGTTTCTATGTATGTTGTTATGTATGTTTTTATGCATTTTTCTATGTACATAGGTGCATTTTGTCATATTAGTTGCGTCCTTAAAGATCTCCATTATGAACAATTTTTTCTTAAATTATCTATTATTGGCTCTTGTACAAAATCATAATGCTATAGTAACAAAAACATGTATACTATCTAAGAGTCGCGCTACACACCTAGAATTCGAAGGTGGAATGAGGTAGGGGAGAGGACCCAATAGTTGTGCACTCTAACTTCGCGCTTCTAATTATCCTACGTGGAAATTTCAAATCACTCCCAATTTTTATAGTAGCTTACTTGGCAAGTCCCCTACTTATAACTTTCGTTTTAGGGCCACATCATCAAATATGATGCCACATCAGAATGCTTTTTGTCAAGGTGTTTGAAAAGGTCCAAAAAAAAAGTGCTACCAATACTTGTGCATTCGCATCATGGATAGTTGAATGTTGATGTGGCATCACATGATTGGTTACTTTTTAGATCAAAAGAATACATTTTGTTTAATTATGGGTAGTCAAGTCACAACTATTGGCATTATATAAACAACTACTATCACGACTATTGGGCATTATATTAACAAATACTATCACAACTATTGAAACATGCTCAACTATTGGGTCCTCTCCTATAATTGGGTTGTTGGTTCTTTTTGAATCTAAAAAATCGGGTAAGATTTTCCAGCAATAAAGTGTCTTAACCTTGTGTGAAGGAAAGTCTGAAGATTATTCCATCCTTATCAAGGGAGATGCCAACCATCTTTCCTTTTCTACAAACACATCACTAGCCTTTTGTCCCTCCATCTCCACACATTGAATACTCATTTGTATTGCTTTCCCCTCCATTTGCTCCCTCTTGTCTCTCTGGTGCCAACGATGACTGTCTTCCTAGGTCAAACTTTGTAGATTTCTTTCTCCCCATTGCCATGTCAAATACAAATATATCTAATATTAGACTAAAATTATAGTGCCTATAGTTTTCTTGCCTTATTTTTCATGCTCTATACTCTCGAGAGGTCATGAAATTGAGCCGTGAAGAACTTGCTGTTCGTTCCTCCACCTTAAAAGAAATAATGTTCGTTCCTTATGATTTAGTTTTTTTTTCATGCAATAAATAAATTGGACTCCAATTCTTTATTAAATTTAAATCTTATTTTATTTCAGTTTTCATTAAGGGGTAAACTCTTTTGTCCTGAAGCTATGAACTGGTGAGGTCGCAAACAAGAGACCTCATCCCCAATTTAAACATTCAATAATTACACCGTAGTGGGGTTTGAACCTTGATGACGATAACAACACCACAACAACTTAACCATCATACTATGTCACTATTGACACTTATTTTATTTAAGTTGACAAAATTTATCTTATTCAATTTTATTTTATTTTGTTTTAATTTTTATTCTCTTTCTAGTAGAACTCAAGGAAGTAATTTAGATCTTAATTGAAATTATTCTTTTTATTAATGACATTCATGTAATTTAATTTTAAAACTACTTATATATTTTATTAACAAGCTACATCAAACATTTGAAAACATGATCTTTTATTTTTCCTATTTAAATTAATTTTCGAAAGGAAAATAATCATAAGACCTACTTTTATTTTTTCAATTATGTTTATTTTTTGCAACCAAAAACATCCACAAGACATGACCATCATTTTAATCATTTTGCACAAATGATGTATTCAAAGAACATAAATTCAATCACAATCATACAATTCAAGATGGATGCATCTATGTGAATGTGCATGCATCGGATTTCCATCATACTAATCATTTATCAAGTAGCTAGGATACCTCTACCTCAAGCATGTTCTTGCCTTCTACAAGTACCTACACTCAATCACACTCATATTTATGTCAATAGATTAGTCCATAAAATGCTAGCTGAAGCACATGCACATAACATCTCATTAAGTTTATGCAAACAAAAACAAGATGTGACACTTGAATCTTGATGGCAAGAACAACAATATCACAACTTAGCCATCAATCACACTATGCCACTAAGAAAAATACATTTTTAATATTTATTATGAGCCAAGCTGACACACTTTTTTATACATGTTGCTATATCATTGCATTTAAATATTTTATTGTGCACTTAAACAAATGTTAGAAAAAATAAGAAGGAAGGCAAGGACCAAAGAAGAATATCTAAGCACACTTGAGTTATAGGTGTGATAAAGGAATCAAATTTGCATAATCATCATACAAGTCATTTGCATGTCTATGATTTTCTTTGATATTTCTAGTCTTCATTAATTTAACCCACCAAGGGATTTCACCTAAGAGAACTCGGTCACCTATTGAGTCAACAAGCTAGACTCAATGGTGTCTCTAGACATCACATTAACATATTTAGATATCCAGAAGGCAAAGATAAATATAATTTTTAGGTGCATATTTAGTAAGAGCATTCTCATGCATCACAAATCAATTTTGTGCATCAAATTAGTTTCACAGGAGTCAAGATCAATTAGGTAGGGTGAGACATTAATATGTAGAGTTTTTTGGCCAATTCAAACTTTGAGATAATTATTAGGTTGGGATAATTAAATTTTTAGAAACATTATTGAGGAGCTTGTCAATTTGACATGTGGACATGTTCTCCTAGGTCAAACTTCTTTGTGGATTGAATTAACAACAATGACAAAGATTGAATACAACATTAAAATACACAAATGGTTTATATGATGATGCTGATTTGATTCCTTTATTACATGTGAAGTGAAAAACATTTTTTTCTTAATTATTTAATTTCATGTTGATGTTCTCCCATATGTTTTTAGTGTCAAATGAAAATCTTTAGATACTGTGACATATCAACACGTGGCATGAAATATGTACTCAGTCAACTCAAAACAATTAGTAGAAGGGACATGAAAGTTGGAATTTGAACTTGATGTCAATCTCATACTCATACTCCATGAAAATGATTTAATAGGATAATAGTCCTATTTTGAAATAGAGAATGGTCTGTTGGTGAAGTTGAAAGGTTCTAAAGGAGCCCACTAGGGATCAAGGCTTGCTAAATGCAAGGTCTCTATTTTGAAATAGAGAATGGTTTGTTGGTGAAGTTGAAAGGTTCTAGATGAGCCCCCCTAAGGATCAAGTCTTGTTGAATGCAAGGCCTTCACACTTAAAAAAGGATGAGGCTAGGGTTGTGCCCCAGACAGATTTTGGTGGAATGGATACCCCTCAAACCTTAGCTCTAAACTAAAGGGGACCCCCTTGAGGTATCTCCAACAAAATTAAAAAATAGTTAAAAAAAAAAAATAAAAAACAAAAAAATATAACTTTTGATCCAAATCTAACAATAAAATATCACTTTTTAATATATTATTATACTAGGACACTTCCATTAAAATAGGCACAAAGTTAAATAAAAATCAACATGAACATGCTAATTTTACTATTATTTGTTCAATATGAATATCATATATATATGATTTAATGAATAATATATTTTGGATTATATAGATACATGGACTAGTTTGCCAATCAGGAATATCGCCATTAAAGCGGGAAAGTGAGTTTGGACGGACGAGATGGTTTAAACTGTTACTTTAGGACAGGAGAGGAGCGATTGAAGGGAAAAATGTGGAGGTCCGTGTTGGCGGTAGGGAGCAGTCTTTTGCTTTTGGGTGAGGAAGGGGAAGAGCCCTGCTCCATCTCTGTCCACTGCAGTGATTGGGATTACCACCTCCAACGGTTCCTTCCTCCAATGAAATGGTCCATTCCCCTTAAAGGTCTCTCAAAATTTTAGTTTCCACTCTTTTTCCTAAAATATTTTTGTATTTGGTTATGACATGTTTTTTTCACCTATTATGCCTCGAGGCACTGATTACTGTCATCAAGAATTGAACCGTGGAGGGCTCTTTATGAGAATAGCTATTGAGCTTTGAGGCGCTGATTGAATACGGTCGATAAGAATGGAACAGTAGTGGGCTCTTTGTGAGCACAGATTTCCAACAACGAATGTTCGACCCTGTTGGGCCCTCTACTTACATCATTTGTTTGAATTTGACTGCAGACAACATGCGAGTTGTAGCTGCTGAAAGTGTGGCTAATTATGCGAGTGGAGAGATTGAGCCCTATATAGTGCTCACCAGTTGTTCAGCTTTAGCCATGGGTTTACTGGATATCTCCCAACATAAATTATCCATTGTTGCGCAACTCACATACCACGAGGAGAATTCTTCGGCAAAGCTAGGTAATTTATCTTATTTATACATTGCCACTTCATTCTCATTTTTATTCATTACGTAAGTTGGCCTGCAAATATTCCACTCCATTATAAAATAGTTTGACTACCATATTTAAAGTGTATCTATGCAGCTCATTCTTATTGGCCTCTGATCAGGAATTTCATCATAGTAGTTGAAATAGCTGCATATATAACTTGCAATAATCAAGAGAAACTTTGCAGTGGTCTTTTAGATTGAATTATGATGAAGCAACCATCACAGACCTTTCTCTCGTCTCGTTACAATGCTTCCTTATATGGCAAAGTGGGTCATAAGAAATGTCATGTAACATTTTCATGCGTCCAAAATTTCAATATTTATTTGACAGCCGAAGTTAATGACTAAAGAAAAACACATAATTTGAAAGGGAGAGGTCAAAGAAATGTATTTGCAACAATAGACAAGGCTGCAAGTATAAAACTATTGCATATTGTGTTAGTTCTTCCAAACAGAATTTGGCACGAGAGCATTTGCTGTTGAAGGTATGGAAATACTGTTTCGAAAATTGACCAAAGCGATATATGGTCTAAAACAAAACCCTCAAGCACAGTCCCAAAATGTTATTGCATTTGTAATTGTTGCATTATCTTTGTGGCGTAGAACTTTAGCAACACAACCAAAACAATCTTGTTTATACTAAAGTATACAAAAGATTTGCTTGGGGAATTCAAAGTAAAGGATTATAAATTTATATTCCCAACATAACTTCAATGTAGACAGGTCTCAAACTATAGACAGGTGGTGAATCTGAATCTGTTGATGAAACTTCATATTGGCAATTTGTTGGCAGTTTCATTTAACTTACAACAATAAGACCTGACATAACTTTTAATATAGCATGCCCTTGGCATTTTTGAATTGTTCTAGGATAGTACGTTGGATGTAGCCAAAAGGGTGTAGGTTTATCAAAGGGTCTTTGCATTCTGGTACTTTGCTTGAATATAAAGAAAATTTCTGTTTTGCTGATTCTGATGTTACATTGGGACATGTCCCCACCCCTCAAATCCCTGTCCTTGACCCCTTATGTGTTTTGGTGACAATAGGACAGCAGAGGATGACCCTTGGCTGCCCCCTGCAATAAGCAAATTTTGGAATGTCTTGGAAACGCATTCCCATTTTAGGGGACATTAGGAAATGGTTATAAGATGCTTGGCTGTCCTTGAGGTGACCAAGGACATCCTTTGACTGCCCTGTGGACGACCAAACATCCGACATGGAAATGACTGATTGTTTAATGTTTTTTTAATAAAATAGACATTTGGCATAATTTTTTCTTTTGTTTAAAAGGGGTGTAAGGGTCCCAAAAACACTCCCACGCCCCTTATTCACCCTAATGCACAAAGGAAAACATTCAGTATGTTAAACTTACTCAACTTTTGCTAGAGGCTGCAATTTCCCTTACTTGCAATACAAAGAAGACATTATCATCGTCAAGGCAAGATTTGATAATATATTTAAATTGATATATTTTTTTTCAATAAAAAGAAGATATCAAGTTTCAACTAGCTCAAGAGCAGCCATTTGGCATCAAAGTATGTCATTTTGACTTTTTATTTTATTTTAATTTTTAAAAATTTATTTTTAAACATAAGTTATAAACTTATAAAGCTAGAATAGTTAGCTTTGTAGGGAGGGCTTGTAATTATTTTTAAAATGTATTGATTTCAATTTGTTGTCATACAAAAACACAACAAAATGAGTACTAGCAACAGTGATGACAATTTGAATTAGAATGAGATGGGTAGTGAAGAAATTGAAGTAAACTAAATGGATCATTTTTCAAAAAATCCAAATACATTTACAAGTTCAATTGGAATTCTACAAGACCCTTTTGTATGCCCTTTAGTGTCATGTCCTCTTTTTATAATAATCTAGGTTATGGACCAAATTGCCTTTTGCTATTTTCAACATATCCCTTGACCCCATTTTGTGTGTGTGTTCTTCCTTTTCTTTCCCTAGTCTTTGTATAAGGTCCTCC
The DNA here is from genome assembly GCA_007258455.2 of Sequoia sempervirens. Classification (NCBI taxonomy): domain Eukaryota; kingdom Viridiplantae; phylum Streptophyta; class Pinopsida; order Cupressales; family Cupressaceae; genus Sequoia; species Sequoia sempervirens. Next base: position 9,911 of record VDFB02192366.1, on the reverse strand, counting down.
AAGTCTCTAAGTTTGAAGGCATGCTCGGTCTTCTAAGTGCTTGTTAGTCGTTGAAGTTTTGAAGTTCCTCATTTAGGCATGCTTTCTCATCTAAGTCCAACCTTTCCATGGTCCACATGGGATTTTTAAACTTCTCCATTCTATTACGCCTTCCATCCTTTATTTGCTTTTCTTTTGTATTTTTTGGACTTTCAAACCTTTCTTTATCAACAATCTTGTTGCTTGATCCCTAGTGCCTTGATTAGTCTTGTGGTATCTTTGGCACCAAAATTTAAATCATTTTTAAAGACACCATGCGGGAGCAACTCAAAGAAGACTCAAACAAGAAGGGGTATCATACATCCCCTCGGAAGACCACACCACCAGTAGTTATAAAGAAGATAAGTGACAACACTAGAAATGAGCTCAAAAGAAAAAGGTTCTATTTTTCTTGTAGGGAACCATGGACCTTAGATCATGGGTGCGTTGGTAAGGAACAAGTGCACTTCATTGAGGTAGTGTTGGATAAAGACTCAAACCTAGATGAACTCAAGGAAAGTGGGGATTCAAAAGGTCAAGTATCCGTTGAAGGCCTAGAAAAATAGATCATGAAACTAGACAAAGCAATGAGTACACTGAGCCAAAGTTGCAATGAAGGGAGAAGAAATAGACCATGGAGGAGTATGGAAAGGAGAGTCGTGAGTTGAAGGAAATTAGAGTCAACATTGTCAACAAGGAATACATAAATCCCTTGTATGAGGATACAACTTTTGTCCAAGAAGCAAAAATGGGAAGGGGCATCACCCTCTATAGAGAATAGGCAAATGCTTTGTATGAATTAGAAATTATTATGGTCGAGCATGCAGAAGACGAGTCAAGGAGATTTGATAAAAAAATAGAAAGGTAAAGGATGGAACTTGATGTGAAGAACCCAACTAGTTCCAACTCTGCCCAACTGCTAATCTGTGTAGTTTTATTGCGTTTGCTTATGTTTTTGTGAAGTTTTAGGCAAATTTGAGAAGTGCGCCAAGCATAAAATGGTGCTAAAACTTAAATTAAAGTAATAATATGGAAACTGCAATTGTATTAAATATTAAGCAACTGCTATAGGTAGATTGCAAACAATAAATGTACTCGGAGGTCCTCAGATTATTTAAATAAGAAAATTTGGCACATGCTAGTCAAGAACACTAGAAACTGATGAAATCCAACGTCCACCTCCTGATAATGATTTCTCCCTGTCATAAATTAGATCACAGTGCTTGAAGATGCTAGGCACCCAAGATGCAAAGGAAAGAAGGTTCAAAAAGAAGGCATTTTAGCCTTCTGGTTCATACGCCTCAGCCCAAGATCTACACGTCACAAGCCTGAAATGGTACGGCCAGCCAAAGGAATGTACGACTTGCCTCTTAGATGACAGAAACTGTTGAATGAAGGTGCCTCTATCAAGGTAGACCCTTCCTTATTAAATACTAAAGAAATTGAATAGGAAAAACTCTGATGAAGCAAAATTGGACTCTTGTGTGAAGCCCTCTCAGAAGCAACAATTCAATTGGTATCTCACAGCCTCACAATTGCAGATCACTGAAGAATTCTCGTTCTCCAATGGTGAAAACTCTGAAACCCTTGTCTCAGGATGAAATCTCCAGAAAGCCAAAAACAATGTCAAATAATCATGAATGAATGAGGTCGACTTGTTTTTGCCTCTTATAACCCCAAAAGGCATGAATTCCCAAAAAGTCACGACTTTGCCAACATAAATACATTTAAATCTATTTAACTCACTTCAATAGTCTCTTTTATTTCACTTTATCAATTGGGCATACCTTTTTATGACTTAAGTGAGTTGATTTCACTTTAATATATTTAAGGCATCACTTTATAATATTTTAAGTGGCTATTAATTATAAAGTCAAATTATAACTTTATAATATTTCCATAAGTCAAATAAATAACTTAACCACTAAAATATTAATATCTCCCTCAATTCTCAGTGTTTTGACATGCCGTCAGAAGTTGGCAAACACTGAATTGCAAAAGCTTGCATTGAGCCCAACACTGAACTGAAGGGGTGGAAATGACAATATCCACCTATATAAGAGTGAATTTGCACCCGATGTGTAAATTCCCTCTTTGCCTCTTTCTACTTTAGAAAACCATGTTTGGAGGCTTAATTCCACCTAAACCTGCTGCTTGCATCCCACTTGGTGCTTGTTTTGAGCTTTGGTGGAGGTGTTTTTGTCAGGGATGCTCATGCGGCGCACTTATGTCCTTGGCAAATACTTGTGGCTGAACCTGCAGAGGCATTACACTTCTCATTAGGAGTCAAGTTGTAATGCCCCCTTCGGCTGACCGACCCGAATATGGCCTTTTCTTTCATTTCCTTCAAATTCATTCCTTCAACATGCATTCTAACTTCTTCACAACTTCTTCTGAGCTACTACACACTTCGAGCATCCATTCTCACACTCTTGCATTCACTCTGAAGCTCTCAAACAACATACTAGCACCTCATTGCAACAAACACAACACTCCATCACTTTGGTAGAACAAGTTGGGAACTAAACACCATTGCAGCAGAGGCTCGAGTACTCTCATTTTCTCCCCCAAGCAGCCTTGAGTCCTCTTGGTGGAGTTGGTAAGCTTCCCTCTCTTTCCTTCTATCACTTGGTTGAGTTAGCACTTTACTGTTTTGTAGTGCTTTTGTGCTCTTTACTACTTTATTTCTTTATCTCATTTCCTTGGTTGTCCGTGGAGGTGGAAACACCTAAACAGGGGTTTGACTAAGGCAGGCCCCTATATAGCCACCCAACATTTTCCTCTTTTTATGTGTAGGTGTATGTGCTTTGCGGAGCTAGCTGGTGAATAGTCTCTTCTATGAAATCATCTTTGTCACCTTAGCCTTGGTATATTTACTTTATCACCTTCGTTTATATTTCTCGTATTTTATAGTGTTATTTTGCTCTCTTAGAAGTTTTTAGCTAGGCTGCTAGCTCATTTTCTGATAAGTTCACATTGTGCTTTTGGTCCTTTGGTCGTATAGATGCCAGCGCACTTGAGAGACGCCAGAGCACCGTGCTATCGTCTTGAAACTGCGCTCTCATTGTTAGATAGAGAGCTATTTGAGATACAGTGTTGAGCTCAAAAACCAGCTCGCCCAACCCCTTGTTGAATCTCGGGATATCAGAGTGGTTGCAGGACTATCATCCTCATCATTCTCATCCTCATACCGTAAACATCCCACTAAGCTGAGGTAAGTTAGGGCAGCTTTCCACATCTTGGCCCTCTGTGACTTGGGGCCTTGTACGTAGTGGTCCCCCTATCTTACACCACCATCATTTGCCATTGAGACCCCCTATCCACACATGTTAGCCTACGAGGATCTAGATAATAGGCTAACCCATCTGCTACTTACACTGACTAGAGTGGGGACATTACACCTGAATTGGTGATGGATGTACTTGAACACAACTTGCTTGAAGAAGCAAATTCAAGGTTGAAAGAATGTGAAAAGAAGCAAAAGAAATCCACGTTGGCTGTTGAAGGTAAAAATCTTGTCCCAGTGATTTCTAGTGAGATCTTACATTAGTAAAGTGTTCTTCTTGATGAAGTTAATAAGAAATTAACAATGCATGTTGAAGATAAAATAATTGATGATCTCCTTTATCAAAAGGATAGTTGTGACAAAAATTTATTGCAACTTCATATTATATCATCTTAAAAGTTAAAACTCTTTTTATTATGAGGATCATTTTGATAGAGATGAGAACATGAAGGGTACGAAATGGAAAGGGAATCCTTTCTCTTAGCTATAGGTTTGCTCAAGCATGATAATGTGGGACTCATATGTCATACATAGGACTCCAAGTCAAAGGTATTATGAAGTACACACATGTTGAAAATTTTGATGAGTTCAATTTCATGGTCACTAATAGACTCATCATTCCACATGACTAGAAAGGCAAGCAACCCATTGTTACCATTAGTGAGTCTCTACAGGTTCATCAAATTAGGGAGCTTAAGTCCAAGTTTGAAGGAAAGATTGTGTGGGCAACAAGAAGCATGGTGGTGGAGGGTTTGCATGCTAACTCATTATATGGTAAGCAACATAGTCTTTATTTTGAAACTCAAATGTCTTCAAATCGGCATTGTATGATATTCAGCAACACGTTTCCAAGATCACTAGCAAATAGAGGACTCCAATGGGCTATGGAATTAGTTGGTAGTTGAACCTTTGATGCTAGGGTATTAGTGGTGTTGCTTCCCATGGGAGGGATTTAGAGGTTGATGATTTAGAGTTGTCATTGGATGGATAACTCAAGTGGAGCACATGAGTAATCAACAACATTAGAATTACATCAGCTCTGCCAAGAGTAAAACAAGTATTGTCATCTTGTCTATATTGCATAGGTGTCTATAAAGCTACATGAATGGAAAGAGCAACAACTAGTAACAAGTTAGAATGATGTTGGGAATAAACATATAGTCACTCTTTTAGATCTACAGGTAATGAAGGATACCTTGGAATGAACAAAATTAGAATATTTACATTTGATAAAAAATTGGGATATGGTCATTCAAATTGTAGAGATGGCTCTAAATGCATTGATGGAAAAGAAGAAAAGGGTTGATGAACTCACCTTTGAGTTGGATGCAACCAAAGACACCTTAGAAGAGACCCGAAGAGCACTCCTGGATGTAGAAGAATGACTTGAGACAATAGCAAATGCTAGGAAGCAAGAAAATGAAGCAAGGGCTAAGGAAATTGAACAAGTAATTGAAGAGCTTGATAGGTTCCAAGTGGAATTTGATTTAGAACAATATCCACTAATATCAGAAGTTGCAAGTACAAAGTTGGGCTTATTCCGCATAGTTGGGTAGGGAATTGAAAATCAACAAAGAAGATAGAGGATGACACAATTGATTAGAAATTGGAAATGATGATTTAAAAGAACAACAACATGGATGTGGGCCAACATGGAGAATGGTTTAAGTAGGAAAGCATAAATAGTTTCAATATTTTCTAGTTTGTATTTATTTGTTGATAACCCACTCTTTCAAATGAATGTAGGGATATCTTTTGATTGAGGTTTCCCAGCTTGTGTTAATATTAGAGTAGTGTAGTAGAAGTCAACATCACAAGGAGGATTGAGGATTGGGGATAGCAAATTGCCAAAATCGATTTGGGTAAGGAAAAACCCAATTGATGACTTTGATTAAGGGAAAAAGGAATATAGTTGGTGATATCTTTCCTATAATGCTCGTTCCTTATTTTGTCTATATCATGTGTGGTGAGTAGACAAATTTTATTAGTGTAGAAATTTCCAAGAGTACATTTGTAGTTAACACCCTAGATGCAAGGGAGAAGGATGATAAGTAGATGTTTTCATGGGATATGTAATAACACTTTGTGCCCTTGTTTTCAATGCCGATTTTTTGTTTTGTGTTTTTGTTGTTTTATAAAGGTTTTTATGTTTTTTTTGTGTTTTGTAATGCTGATATAAAAATCTAGAAATGCATAACATAGAGAAATATAGACCACTATGATAATAGATCCTCCAATATTTTTTTATTTGATCAATATTCAATAGAGCAAGGAAAATACAAGCATACCCGAAATAAATAAATGACATGCAATTGCTGTTCTTCACTTCCAGCCAAAAAAAACAAATCATAAACAGGTTCAAATCTCCTTTGAATGGCTGCCTTTTTGATCACCGAATGTATGGCTGCAATCCCTACGCCCCCTTTTGTGATTTTTATTTATTTTTTTGAAGCTTCATGAACCAAAATCGCCCCTCTTCATGAGGCCGACCCCTGCTGCAATAAAAAGCTGAGAAATACTCAGCCATACTTCTCTCTTAAATCTGATCTTTATTATAATAAAGCAATCTGCAATCACCTACTTTCAAACTTGAGAATCTCTGACACAAAAATCAAAACCCTTGGTCTCTTCAATCTGCTCAATAGAACATCTGAATGATGCCCTCCAAAATACCAAATTCAACAAATATTGCACTATTTCAAATGGCTGCAAACACTGAAGAAGTATTGTTCTCCAATGGCACGAAGATTGAAAACCCTTGGCCTCTACTCTCAGACAAAGAACTTGATCAACAACAATCATAATCGAATACCTCCAAAATAACTCCCAAATAAAATATATAGGCCTTCATGAGAAATTCAAATTTCTCTAAAAAGACAATTTAATAATATTAAAATATCATTTATTTGCATCTTTTAATATTTCCTTCGACTTAGGAGTTGGCGCTAAAAATTAATTCATTTATTTTGCCCCCTTTTAATGACGTTTTGACCCTCAAGTTATAACATTAAAATATAACCTTTTAATTAATTAATGTTATTTGAGCCAAATAACATTAATAACTTCTTAAATTCATCATTTCTCAACACGCCATTTGAACTGAGGACTCATCTGATAATTCTCCATCCGATCACATGCCTTACTAAAAATAGTAAGGATCCCATTTTGTTCTTGTCCGACTTATTGTAAATAGTAAGTTGAGCCAACTGAGTCCGAGAAGCCTTGAATGAAAGCCAAAGTTGATCCACACTGAACACTGGAGTGATACCATCCTTAGAAGACCCCCTAATCCTCTTCATTAGCCTACAAGGGTCATGATGATAGGCTAATCTACTGAATATGGATGTCTCACTTTGGAGGGGACATTACAGTTCTCCCTTCCTGAAATTGCTTGCCCACAAGCAAGCTCAATGTTGGGTGCTGTAAGATCTCCTCACCTTCCCAGGTGGCATCCTCAACTGGCAAATCCTTCCATTTGACCAAATATTCTGTGATAGTTTGTTTCCGTACCCGCCTCTCTCGAAAATCCAAGATAGCCTCTAGCTCAAGAATCAGTTTCCCCTCATCATCTAGGGGTGGCAACATTGTTGAAGGAGTCACATGATGTCCCAACACCTTCTTGAGGCATGATACATGAAAGACATTGTGAACTCGACTATCTGTTGAGAGTTCTAACTCATATGCTACTTCACCCACTCGTCTGATAATCTGAAAAGGCCCATAGTAGCGTGGTTTCAACTTTTCAGCACCACTTTTCTTGAGTGTAGACTGTCGGTACGGTTGCAACATTAAATAGACCATATCTCCCACCTCGAATGATCTCTCGGTCCTCCTCTGATCAGCATAATGTTTTTGCTGATTTTGTGCCTTAGTGATATTCTCCTTGAGAGCCTTCATAATGTCCTGACTCTCCTGCACTAGGCACTCTGCTATCACTAAACAAAAGGTCAATGAAGCTAGGAGCTTCATATTCGTATAACGCCATGAAAGGTGTTATCTGTATAGACATGTGGAAAGTGGAGTTATAACAAAACTCGCAGAGGTAGATCCACTTTACCCATGCCTTTTGTTGACCAGCTATGTAATTTTTGAGATAACCTTCCACCTATTTATTAACTATCTCTGTTTGCCTGTTTGTCTACAGGTGATAGCTGGTACTCGGGGTTAACTTGGTTCCACAGAGTTTGAACACCTCCTGCCAAAAGTGACTCATGAAGTGGCTGTCCCTGTCACTGACTATGGTCTGAGGCAACCCATGGAGCCTGAAAATCTCTCAAAAGAAAAATTCTGCCACCTGTGTAGTCGTGTATGTAGCTGTGATTGGAAAGAAGTAGGCATATTTTGTTAATCGATCTACAACCACATATATATAGTCTCTCCCCTGGGCTTTAGGTAGGCCCATAATAAAGTCCATGGACAGGCATTCCCACTTCCTATCAGGAATTGAAAGTGGTTGTAATAGACTTGCCGAGTAAGTGTGCTCCTGTTTGTTCTGCTGACAAATTGGACACTCCCTAACATACTGAAGGACATCGACCTTGAGTCCTTTCCATGTAAACCTCTCCTTGATTTGCCTGTAAGTTTTGAAGTATCTTGGGTGTCCTATAGTAGGCACATCATGGTAAGCCCTTAGTATTATACTCTTCACCTCTGACCCTGGTGTCAAATATATCCTGCCCTTATAAATTATGAGCTCATTGACAACTGCATATCTGCTATCCTGAACTGGCCCCTCAATGATCCCAGATGCCCATGTATCCTTGGCATATTATGCCACAATCAGGTGCCTCCATTCCTCTGAGATCTGAACATAGTGTTCAAGTGTGGTTTGTGAGAAAGAGCATCAGCGATAACATGTTGAGTACCTTTGGAGTATGTAATGTTGAAGTCATACGACTGAAGCTTACTGACCCATTTCTGCTGAAGGTCATTAAGATCTCGTTGCCCCAAAAAGTGTTTAAGACTATTATGGTCAGTTTTTATACAGAATTTACTGCCAATGAGATATTGTCTGAATTTGGCCAAAGCGCGCATAATGGCCAACATCTCTTTATCATAAATACTATACCCTCTCTCTGGTCCCCTGAGCTTCTTGCTCTCAAATGCAATCGGGTGCTTCTCTTGCATAAGCACAACATCAATTCCCTCATGCGAAGCGCCACACTGAAGCTCAAATGGCTTCGTGAAGTCTGGTAGAGCAAGAAAGGGACAAGCGGTCATAATCTGTTTGAATCTCATGAAGCACTCCTGTGCCTCCGGAGTCCAAATGAAAGCACCTTTCTTCATCAAGTCTATGAGTGGCGCTGCATGATGCGAATAACCATTGACAAACTGGTGGTAGAAACCACATAACCCTAAAATCCGCGTAACTGTGTGAGATTCTCTGGAGTGGGCCAATTGATGATAGCTCAGATCTTATTTGGATCCATCCTCACACCCTCTGCACTAATAATATGACTCAAATATAATAATTCTGCCATGCCAAGGTCACACTTTGATTCTTTTGCATACACCGACTCTCTATCCAAAATCCCCAACGCTGCATCCAAGTGAGCAAGGTGTTCCTCCCACATTCTACTGTACACTAGTATATCATCAAAGAATACAAGTACAAATTTCCTCAACTGTGGTTGGAAGATTCTGTTCATTGTGGCCTGGAACGTGGCTAGAGCATTGGTTAGCCCAAATGGCATAACCACAAACTCGAAGTGCCCACAATGGCATCTGAATGCCATTTTCTCTACATCCTGCTTACACACCTTGATCTGGTGATAACCGGACATCAAATCAATTTTTGAAAAGAAACAAGCACCATGCAGCTCGTCAATCAGCTCATTGATCCGTGGAATGGGGTATCTGTTTTGAATGGTTCTCTTATGCAAAGCCTTGTAGTCGATGCACATACGAAGATTGCCGTCTTTTTTCTTGACTAAAACCACTGAGGCAAATAGTGACTTCTTTGGCCAAATGTGACCCATGGCGAGCATCTCCTTAATGGTTTTTTCTATCTTGTCCTTGAGACGTTTCGGATTTCTCTATGGAGTAATCATCACGGGCTTAGCGCTCTCCTCTAGCTCTATAATATGTTCAATACCCCTATTAGGAGGTCTACCTGGTGGGATGTCGTTGAAAACCTTCCCATGTTTAATTCTGATCTCCTGTATATCTGAGTGATATTCTATTTTATGCTCCCTCTCCTGAGTCGGTATTAGCACACATTTAGCTGCCCAATCCGCCATATTGTGCTGCATGAGGCTCTCCATCCTCCTAAATCACAATATCCTGAAACTGCTATTTTTGATGGCTTTTAGTATCTGAGTTTTTCCCTCTACCTCAAAACTCATCTCCATCTCATGAAGATCAAGAGTGAATTTTCCAATAGCATGGAGCCATCTCATCCCCAAAACTACATCTATGTCTCCCATGTTTACCATGTAGTAATCAGCCTTAAATTTATAGTTATTAAGGTGCATCGAGAGATCTTTGACCATTCTTTTGCACTTAAGGGTATATCGATCCGCCACTTTCACCCTTATACCTTCAAACTCCTCAGTCATAATCCCACGCTTCTCCACAAAGTGTGCATCAATAAAATTATGAGTGGCAC